>VHKM01001206.1:0-124729 GCA_007210695.1 Neogobius melanostomus
GCTGGAAGCTCTGTTCCCACACGAGTGGCAGCCAGAGCCAGCCTGGCAGCATTGTCTGTGCTGTCTGCAAGTTTGTTCATGGTGTTCTTAGCTGCACTGACCACACCACAGAGGCAGTAGTCCAGTTGAGACAAGGCCAAATGACTGAACCCCAAAACTCTAGAAGCCGGTGTCATGAATGAGCAGCACTTCAATTACATGCCATATTTCTACCCATTTTTTTCACAACAGTGTCAATGGCTTTTCCCAGAATAACGTTCATCGAAAGTAACTCGAGGCGTTTTACTGCCTGAGACCTGCTCTATTTGCATGTCTTTTTAATACAGATGTTAAGGGATCGTAGCTATCTTGTGTCGAGTCTAAACACATACGCTTTGTTTTTAGACACATTCAAAACCAGTTGTTTTCGTTGAATCCAGATCAGAATACACTGCAATCATCCGGTGTTAGGATTCCTCAGCTCAAAGTTACTTGATGCTGCACAGTAATACAGTGGCGTCATCTGCATAGAGAGTTGCGCTGCAACACCTTTTAAAGGCCGGTACTTTTATGCGAGTGAGATGATGGAATTGACACAAAGCCAGTGGTCCCAAACAAAACTCCTTGAGTACACGCACTGCGATGTTTAGGGCGCAGAGAAAAGCTTCATTAAAATTAATTGTGATCTACAGTGGTAACTATCATCCATTCACGGGTGTAGCATCAATGTGTACTATAAGCAGATTAATTTTCAAGTAAGAGCAGTTTATGATCCACCAAATTCAAAGCTGCGCTGAAAATCTAAAGGAATCACTGCCCCACCAATCAAACTTCTTATTCAAAGTAAAGACAAACACAGGTTGGAGTGGTCTGCCCATTTGTAAGTGCTTAACATGTCTAGTGATTTCCCATGTATGCATGCTGAGATCCAAATTTATCTCATTTATATTTAAATATAAATCTGTTTAAAAAACACTCTTTCCAACAATTATTTACTGAGTATCGGAAGAATTGCTCATTGGTCTACTGTGTACAGCAGTTTAGACTGACATTTCTTACTTTTTGAGGTGGAAGTATTGGTTGCCGGATTTCAATTTGAGGAAAAATTCCACTGCCTCTACGCTAGTTGAAAACTGTGGGACAGGACTGGAAAAGCTATGTGTGTTTTTGCAAGCAAGTTTAAGCAATCGACACATCCACGTCATCCAATTCCTGATGGTTTGTTGAACTCTAGCGTGAAAGAGACTTTTCAACTTCTGTGAATTTAACATAAATTAAATGTGAATTACAATTCTTTTGTTTTAATAAAAATCTTGTTATTTTTGGATGAGTGCAAAATACCTGAATTCTGTATTGTTATGTCTCAGTTGTTCATTTTAGTTCCCATTGAATATGTACTAAATGTGATTTGCAATATCCTTTCCTTTTTCAGAAATCCACCGTCACTTCTATAACATTGATGTTAAATTGGTTTTGCTCCTACACCTTAGACTCGTTTCAAGGTATTCCAAAGGCTTTTGCCATCATGTTTAGTTTTCTCTATCTTATTCTATAATATATTCTGTTTATTTTTTCTGTTTTGTTTAGTCACTTTATTCCGCTTCAATACAATAGGTTGTTCCACTTCTCATGTCTTTAGGAACACACGCTTTCATTTTTCCAAGTTGTTCGTCTGTGCGCATCTAGACTGCTTAGCTCCTTGTCAAATCGGCAGGGCCTTATTTGCTCTAACTGTAAATTTTCTAGAGGCGGGGCATGTTATCCTGCCACTGAAAGAAATAAAGTCATTGAATATTTTACAGCACCATTCACATCTATTTGTCAAGCACTTGGTTCCAATCCATTCTTTAAACTGTTACCAAAATCTTCTTCACAAAAATTCTTTAGATAGTCTTCTTGCTGTAGTACTCTTGGTGTCTACTTCTAGTACCTTAGACTTTCTTACAGAGCATATGTATGGTGATCTGTTAAAGCCAACCGGATGGGTCTTGCCTTGTTCGAACACGCCTGCCGAACTATGTTTGTGAGATATGTCAATGCATGTTGAAGTGTTTGGTGTCCCAGCTCTTACAAAAATCCTTGTAGGGTTTAACTAGCTGTTTTAAAATTACAGATACGTGTTGTATATTTTGAACTTTCGTCCTGATAGATGACATTTGAATTGGAGAGCCAGTCATATTTACATCACCCAAGACATACATTTCATACTGCCTAAGTCAACATTTTTTGTTAAAAATGGCACGCTACAATTCTCAACATGACAGTTGCATTATGAGCCATTGCGGGTCTATAGATTACAGCCAATTTAGAATAGGATCGACTTAAGGGTATGCACTTCCAAACATAAAATCAAGTAGAAGAACCATCAAGTCTTGTCCTAACTTTGACAGGATTTGGCTTTGTATGTAAATGGCCACTCCACCTCCAAGAGATTCCGAGAATATCAACATATAAAATATTATAAGCGGCAATAGCACACAACATCATCAACAGTTTGATTTAAGATGGTCTTCAGAACAGCATTATACTTATTCTTTCCATTGTGCTACACATTTGATATTCTGAACTTTGTTTCTTAAACTCCTAATATTTAATGAGCAAGTTCTCATCCTTTATAGGTAAAATGTACCTAATAAAGGATCACTCCTCCTCACACCTCCTCACACCTCATCACTCACTCCATCACATCTCCCACACTTCATCATCCTCCTTCACACTCCTCAACCTTGCTTCACTCCTCCTCACAACTCCTCCACCGCATCATCGCCGCACTACACCTCCTCACTCTCATTTCACCCGCACTAACTACTCTCTCATCACCCACCCTACCGCTCCTAACCCCATCAAACACACTACTCCTCATCACTCCTCATCAACTCTCCTCACACCTCATCACTCACTCAATCACTCGTCCTCACTCCTCATCACTCTCCTCACTCCTCTCACCCTCCCACAACCTCACACTTCCTCCTCAACGTCCTTCATCACACCTCATCACTCCTCATCACTTCCTCCTCACTCGCTCCTCACACCTCATCACTCCTCATCACTCCTCATCACTCCCTCTCTCCTCCTCACCCTCTCCACTCTCCTCACACCTTCATTCACTCCTATCACTCCTCCCACCCCTCATACTCCTCATCACCTCCTCATCACACCTCCTCACTCTCATCACCTGCACTAACCTCCTCACTCCCATCACCCGCACTAACCTCCTCACTCCCCATCACCCACCCTAACCTCCTCACTTCCCATCACTCCGCCTCACACTCCTCACACCTCATCTCCCTCCTCACATCTCCTCAACACTCATCACTCCTCATCAACTCCTCTCACACCTCCTCCTGCCTCATCACTCCTCTCAAACTATCATCACTCCTCCTCCACACCTCCTCCACTCATCCTCTCCTCACATCTCCTCACACCTCATCACTCTCATCACTTCCTCCTCACACCTCTCATCCTATCACGCCATCCTCACTCCTTCCTCAACTCATCATCCTCGTCCACACTCCTCACACGCTCATACTTTATTTTCTTTTTCCTCTCACACTCCATCACCGCGCACTAACCTCCTCACTCCATCACCCCGCAATAACCTCCTCACTCTCATCACCCACACTAACCTCCTCACTCCCCATCAACCCGCATCTACTCCTCCTCACACCTACATCATCCTCCTCACACCTCCTCACACCTCGATACTCCTCCTCACACGCATCCCAACCTCCTCACCACTTCATCACTCCTCATGTACTCCTCCTCCCACCTCCTCAACTCCTCATTCACTCCTCCTCACACCTCATCACTCCTCTCCTCCTCCTCAACTCCCACACCTCATCACTCCTCATAAACCTCCTTCACTCTCATCACCCGCACTAACCTCCTCACTCTCATCACCCCGCCTAACTCCTCCACCTCTCATCACCCGCACTAACCTCGTCACTCTCATCACACCTTCACACCTCCTCACTCCTATCACTTCTTCCTCACACTCCTCACTCCTCGTGTCTGCACTCCTTCCTACACACTCATCAAACCTACATCACTCATCATCACTAACCTCCTCACCCACCCATCCTACTAACAAAATAACACTCCTTCCTCACACCTCCTCTTACTCCTCCTCACATTCTCCTCACACCTCCATCACTCCATCACCCGCACTACCTCCTCCACTCTCATCACCCACCACAACCTCCTCACTCTCTCACCCACACTAACCTCCTCACTCTCATCACTCCTCACACTCCTCCTCACAGACCTCAGTCACACCTCCTCACTCCTATCCTCCTCCTCACACCTCCTCACACCTCATGCACTCCTTCCTCAACCTCATCACTCCTCCTATCCTCCTCGACACCTCCTCAACCTCCTCACACTCATTCACTCGCTCATCATCCTCTCACACTCCTCACACCTCTCACACCTCTCACTCCTACAACCTCATCAACCTCTCACTCTCCTACAACATCCTCATCAATCACTCATCCTCATCATCCGATACATAAACCTCGATCACTCTCAACACGCCTCATCTAACCTCCTCACTCCCATCACCCGCACTAACCCCATCCTCACCCTCATCAACCCGCACTTAACCTCCTCACTCTCATCACCCGCACTAACCTCCGCCTCACACTCTCTCACACCTCATCCACTCTCTCTCACTCCTCTCACACCGCATCACTCCTCTCACTCTCCTCACACCTCATCACTCCTCCTTCAACTCACCCGCACTAACCTCCTCAACTCCCATCATCCCACCACTACCTCTCAACCCTCATCACCCACACTAACCTCCTCACTCTCATCACCCACACTCCTCCTCATCCTCATCACACCTCATCACTCTCCTCACTCCTCCTCAACTCATCACATCCTCCCATGCGCTTCATCCTCATCAACCTCATCCACCTCCTCACCCACACCTCCTCACTCTCATCATCCTCCTCACACCTCTCATCTCACTCTTCCTCATCTCGCTCATCCTCATCCTTCACATATCACTCCTCCTCACCTCCTCACTCCATCACCCGCACTAACCTCACTCACTTCTCATCACCCTCACTAACCTCCTCACTCCCATCACCCGACCTAACCTCCTCACTCTCATCACCACACACCTCATCACTCTCCTACTTCCTCATCACACCTCATCACTCTCCTACTCCTCCTCACACCTCCTCCACACATCACTCCTCCTCACTCCTCATCCACACCACACTAACCTCCTCACTCTCATCACCCGCACTAACCTCCCTCACTCCCGTCACCCGCACTACCGCTCCTCACTCTCATCACCCACACTAACCTCCTCACTTCCCATCACTCATCACTTCCTCCTCTCTCCTCCTCACACCCCTCCCACCCTCCTCGCCTCCTCCTCAGTCCTCATCACTCCTCATTCCTCTCACTCCTCCTCAACCTCATCACTCCTCCCTACCACACTCCACACCTCCTCCACTCTCTACCTCAGATCACTCCTCATCACTCCTCCTCAGCACTTCACACTACTGCACACCTCTCCACCTCCCTCACTCCTCCTCAATCCTCCTCACTTCTCAACTTCCCTCACACCTCCCATCCTCCTCACACCTCATCACACGCTCAACACTACCTTCCTTCACACCTCGGCATCATCCCTCTTACACTACATCCTCCTATCACACCTCATCATCCTCATCACACCTCATCACACCTCATCTACACCTCATCACACCTCATTCCTCCTCATCCACACCTCATCACTCCTCACACCTCATCAACCTCCTTCACACCTCTCACCTACTCCACTAGCACACGCTCTCACACCTCATCAACACCTCCTCACTTCCCTCCTCACTCCTCCCTTCACTCAACTCATCATCTCCTCACTTCCTTCTATCACTTCCTCCTCTACACTCTCATACACCTCATTCACACTCTCACACCTCTATCACTCTCTCATTCACATTCCTCTCACTTCTCTCATCACACCTCACTCACTCCTTTTTATTTTCTACACCTTCATCACACCTCATCACACCTCATCACACCTCATTCACTTTCTCTCATCACAACTCTCTCATTCACTCCTCACACCTCATCACTCCTCCTCACACTCATCACTCCTCCTCACACCTCATACACCTCATCACACTCATCATCCCATCACTCCTCCTCACACCTCATCACTCCTCCTCACACCTCCTCACTCCTCCTCACTTCCTCATCACTTCTCTCATCACAACCTCATCACTCCTTCTCATCACTCCTTATTCCTATTACCTTCATCTCTCCTCTACATCCTCTCACACTCTTCTATTCACTCCTCCTCACACCTCATCACTCCTCTTCACACCTCATCACTCCTTCATCACTCCTCACACTCTCATCACTCCTTATCACTCCTCCTACTCATCATCTCCTCCTTCACACCCTCATCACTCCTCATCACTCCTCCTCAAAACCTCATCACACCTCATCACACTCATCACTCCTCATCACACCTCATCACACCTCCTCACTCCTCATCACTCTCCTCACACCTCATCACTTCTCCTCCTCACCCTCTCACATTCCTCCAATTCACCTCATCACTCCCATCACTCTCCTTCCTCACACTCTCTCATCACTCCTCCTCACACCTCATCACTCCTCATCACTCCTCATCATTCCTTCCTCACACTCTCATCACATACCTTATCACATCCTCATCACTCCTTACACCTCTCACACCTCATCGATCTTCCTCCTCACTTCTCCTCACACTCTCATTCACTCCTCCCCTCACTCCTCCTTCACATCTCTCATCACTCCTCATCACTCCTCACACCTCATCACTCTTCCTCACATCCTCATCACTCCTCTATCACTCCTCATCTACACCTCATCTTACTCCTCTATCTACTCCTCCTCACACCTCCTAACTTCCTCCTCACTTCCTCCTTCACACCTCATCACTCCTCCTCTACTCTTCATTTACTCCTCCTCACTTCTCTCCTTCAGCCACCTCCTGCACACTTCTCATCATCCTCCTCACTTCCTCATCACACCTCATCACTCCTCCTCACTCCTCCTCACACCTCATCACTCTCCTCACTCCTCCTCACAACCTCTTTCATCTACCCTTCCATTTCACTCCCCTTTATTCTTCTCTCACACCTCCTCACTATTCTCCATCCTCCTCAACTCCTCATCACTCCTCATCTCCTTCTTATCACTCCTGCCTCAACCTCATCACTCCTTCCTTCACACCTCATTCACTGCCTCTCACTCCTCCTTCATCATCCTCATCACTCCTCCTTCTACACCTTTCCCACTCCTTTCTCTCACTTCCCTCCTCACTACTTCTTGCCTTCACCACTCTTCATCATCTCCTCCTCTACATACCTTCACACTCTCTTCACACTTCTCCTTCACCTACCATTCATTCACTCCTCCTCATACCTCATCACTTCTCTTATCACTTCTCTTCTCACACTGCTTCATCTACCCTTCATCACACCTCATCCACTCCTTCATCACACCCTCTCTACATCATCCACTCCTTCCTCACCATCCCATCACCCAACTCTTCATCATCTGTCTTCCTCACATCCTCTATTCACACCTTCATCACTCCTCATCATCTCTCATCACTCCTCCTCACACCTCCATCACTCCTCCTCACCACCCTCCTCACTCCTCATCACTCCTCATCACACCTCATCTACTCTCACACCTCATCACATCTCATTCCACTCTCTCCTCACAACCTTCTACAATCTTCTCCTCACACCTCATCACTCCTTCCTCATCACCTCATCATCTCCTTCCTCACTACCTCCTTCATCTCCTTATCCACTCCTCCTCAACCTTCCTTTCACTCCTCTTCACACTCTCATTCACTCCTCATCATCCTCCTCATCACCTCATTCATACCTCAGTTCACAATCCCTATCATATCCTCATTCTTACACCTCATCATCTCTCATTCATTACCTCATCACACCTCATCAACACCTCCTCACTCCTCTATCTCACTCCTCACTCCTTCATCACTCCTTCCTCACACCTCATCACCACCTCATCACACCTCGATTCACATCCATCATCACACCTCATCACTCTCTCCTCACTCCTCCTCACACTCCTTCATCACTCCTCCTCACACCTCATCACTTCCTCATCACTCCTCAATCACTCCTCTCTGAGCACTCATCACACTCTCATCACTCTTCACACCTTTTAGCACCTCATCACTCCTCCTCACTTCTCCTCTACACCTCTATCACTCCTCCTCACTCCTCCTCACACCTCATCAACTTCTCATCTACTCCTCACACTCTCATCACTCCTCATCATCTCCTCCTCAACATCTCCTTCATCATTTTCCCATCACTCCTCCTCACTCCTCATCCACTCCTCCTCACACCTTATCACTCCTCATCACTCCTCTCTCATCACCTCTCTCATCTCCTCATTCTCACTCCTCCTCACACCTCTGTCTATTTCCTCATCAACTCTCTCCTCACACCTCATTCACACTCTCTCTTCATCTCCTCCTCATCACCTCATCACTCCTCTTCACACTTCATCACTCCTCCTCACACCTCATCACTCCTCCTCACCACCTCATCACTCCTCCTCACACCTCATCACTCCTCCTCAACACCTCATCACTCCTCAAATCACTTCCTCATTCACTCCTCCTCACACCTCATCACTCCTCCTCATCACTACTCATCACTCTCTCTTATTCACTCTTCTTCATCACTTCCTCCTTAACAACCTCATCATCAACCTCTTTCACTCCTCATCACACCTCTATCTACTCCTCATCACAACCGTCATCATCTCCTCACACCTCATCACTCCTGCCTCACACCTCCTCACAACCTCATCACTCCTATCACTCCTCATCCACTTCCTCCTTTCACACCTCCTTCACTCCTCATCACTCCTCATCACTCCTCCTCACACCTCATCACTCCTCATCACTCCTCCTCACTCCTCCTCCACACCTCATCAACTCCCACTCCTCATCACTCCTCCTCACTCTCTTCCTCACTCCTTCTCACACTTCATCACTCCTCCTCTCATCTCATCCTCCTCATCACTTCCTCACTCCTCATTCAACTCCTCCTCCACTCCTCCTCATCTTCTCACACTCATCACTCCTCCTCACACCTCATCATCTCCTCATCAAACTCTCTCTCATTCATTCTTCCTCCTCACACTCCTCTCTACTCCTCATCCACTCCTCCTTCACTCCTCATCACTCCTCATTCACTCCTCATTCACTCTTCCTCACACCTCCTCACTCTTCATCATTCCTCATCACTCCTTCTCTCCACATCTCTTCATCACCCTCATCACTCTCCTCACACCTCCTCATCTCTATCACTTCCTTCATCACTCCTCCTCACACCTCATCACTCCTCATCACTCCTCCTCACTCCTCCTCACTCTCGATCACTCCTCATCACTCTTCTCATCACTCCTCCTCATTCCTCTATCAACTCCTCCTCACACTCATCACTCCATCACTCCTCATCACATCCTCCTCACACCTCCTCCACACCCCTCACTCTCCTTCACACCTCATCACTCCTCCTCACTCCTCCTCACACTCTTCATCATCCTCATCACTCCTCATCACTTCTCTCTCACACCTCATCACTCCTCTCTCACTCCTTTCATCACTCCTCATCACTTCTCCTCTATCACTCTCATCACTTCTCTCCTACTTCCTCATCTTCCTTCCTCACACCTCATCATCTCCTCCTCCACTCCTCCTCACACCTCATCCTCCTCATCACTCCTCCTTCACTCCTCCTCTAACACCTCATCAACTCCTTCATCACACCTCAATCACTCCTCCTCACACCTCATCACTCCTTTTCACACCTCCTCCAACACTCTCCTCACTCCTTCTCACACTTGCCTCACCCTCCTCACTCCTTCTCACACTTTTCATTCACTCCTCCTTACTCCACCTCACACTTCTCCTCACTCTTCCTCCTCACTTCCTCACCTCCTCCACCACCTTCCTACTCATACTCACGTCCCTCCTCTCACCCCGTCACTCTCTGATGAGCAGTCATAAACATACAAATTCCTCTATAAAGGTCCTCGCACACAGGATTTCTCTTTCACTAGTTGTGTTTCCATCAGAGAAAATGCCACATCTGTTAAAATTGGTTCATTAAATTAAATGTGCATAAAAATGTTCATAACGAAAGTGAATTTTTATTATGCATTCCATTCAAAGTTTTTGCGAATTATTGGTGGTGTTTTCTTAGTTGTCTCTGACACGTAGCCAGTACTTGAATCCCTCTATTTAATGAGTATACTATTGTGGGATACAGTCTGGGAATTGGTGCAATTTAAATTCTCCTGAGATAATTTATAATTTTAAAAGCTCTTACGATCCCATATCATTGTGCGCGGGAGTTAGCAGTGCGTCATTCTTTTCTGCTCTTGGATTTTCATCTTCACCAGCTACTCCCTCCGGGCGTAACCTAAACAGTGAAGGATGGCGGCCGCGACACAACGATCTTTGAAATTGAGCTGGACTTGTCCTCCTAAAAGCCCACTATGTCTAGCTGCTCTTAATTGAGCTTTTTCACTCGGAAACAATTTACTCCACTGTACGTTAGTGGTTTCATCTCAAATCCTCCTCCATTTTTTTTTAACTTCAATGGATCATTTGTCCCTTGTCTAGTTTTTTTATATATTAAAAAAGAAAATGTATGGCAAAGTTTGGATGAAGTTTGATATAGTACATTTAGGTGGTTCCACATTCAATATGTATTTGCCTCAAAATATCGTAAATTCGTCCATTTTGGCGTTTATTTCCAGTTTTTCCGCCTTCAATTTTATGTCATTATTGTTAAATAATATTGGCTATGTCATGTATCTTGTATATAGATATTGCAATAGTATAATGCTCAGTTTTTATTTCTGATTATATTTCAATAGTAGTGATGTCTAATTTTATACAACGGGTGTTAGATAGTGTTTATCTTTATATAACATTTACCTTTTCACTATTCTTTATATTATAATTGTTTCAATCTTCTAATCTGAGACACATGTTTCAACGCTAATGAATCAGATAGTATATGTTGTTTTCAACATTGTTCTAAAAATGATTTGTATCCAATGTTTAAAAAGTTAAATATAGTTACATTTATTATACATTCAGGCAAATGTTTAAAGTCAATGGTAGTTTATTTCTGTAGATTCTTCAGTAGTCCTATGTCCTCTTCCTTTCCGCAAGTTTGTGCTTGTTCTTTCACTGGTTCTCTTTCTCAACACTTGCTATGCACGTTTCTGTTAATCGTTTTCACCCCTTGCTTGATGCACAAGTAAATTCTGAGCTAAGGCTCTTAACACCTGTCTCAAGATCTCAATAATTTTTTTGTTATTTGTCAAACCATGTGAATGATTTTAAATTATGATTTCTCTCATTCTTGATTGTGGGAGTCGGGTGAATGATCGGGGTGGGAGGTTGTAGGCAGGGAGTTTCTAGTTCTTCCGATGGGCCTGTGTATGTATACTGTTCTTAATTCGATTCTGGACCTGGCTCCCCTGTATGATTTCCGCAGTCTCCGTTCCCTTTCTATTACCTATGAAGAGGACGTGTGTGATGGGTGCGTAGGGCTCCTGGTGTTCTGACTCGGCCTCTCGGGTTGACGGATTGGTTAGTACATGTCTTTCTTAAATTGGTGTGGAGAGGGCTCTCGCAGATCTTCTCCATGCTCTTCAGATGCGCTGTGGAGGCTCTTTTCGGCAGGATGTGTCAGTGCTTGGCGTCCATGCCACACAGTGTATGGAGCTGGTCAGGGTTATGCTCTCTATAGTCCCTCTGTACGAAGATAATATCCACACATTGTATGGAGCTGTCAGTGGATGCTCTCTCTTATATGTCCTCTGTAGAATAACCACACTAGTGATGCAGCTGTGTCAGGTTTGCTCTCTATTAGTCCCTCTGTTATAAGAACCACACAGTGATTGGTATGCTTTTTCATGGTATGTTCTCTATTGTCCCGTCTGTAGAAGTACCACACAGTCATTGTGAGCTTGTCAGTGTTATGTCTCTCTATAGTCCCTCTGTTTTAGAAAACCTACACTCTAGTGATGGATGTCGGCTGGTCAGGTATGCTCTCTATGTCCCTCTGTAGAAAGAACCATTCACAGTGATGGAGCTTGGTCAGGATGCTCTCTATTAGTCCCTCTTGTTAGAAGAGCCACACTATTTTGATTAATTGGATGCTGGTCAGGTGATTGTCTCTCTATACTGTTAGTTTACTCTTGTAGAAGTGCACCGATACTCCGGACGCTGGGACTCTTAGGCCTCTTCTTTACTTGTCGGAGAAAAGTAGAGACACTGATTACTTTTCTTGACCTAGTGGATGTTGTGTGCATGTCCAGATAATGTCTCTGTGATGTGCCTACCCAAAATGGCTGGTCCACTCCTCTCTCCACTGCAGCACCGTCTTGATTGTTAGAGGAAGCATGCGGATTCCCTGCTCGCTTTTCGAAAGTCCACACTAATCTCTTTGTCTTCTTCCATTAAGAGAAGATTGTTCTGGTGCACCACATGCCAGGATCTGTCTCACCTCACTCCTTGTTTTGGTCTCTCTCGTTGTTGGATGAAGACCCACCATGTTGTGTCCGTCTGCAAACTGATGAAGAGGTTTGAGTTTGTACTTTGTGAGCGCAGTCATGGGTCAGCAGAGTGAACAGGAGGGGGTGCTCAGCACCACAGCTCTGGGGAAGCCCTCGTTTATCTGTTGTTCAGTGTGATAGGTTTGGTAGGACTTCCGCGCGACACATAATCAGTGCCTTGTGGTTCTCTCCCGTCAGAAAGTCAGCAGCCAGTACACTAGTGATAAGTGTTTTGATCCCTCAGGTGGAGCAGAGTGTTGTATTAGCTGCTGTGGGATTATAGTGTTGGAATGCTGTGCTAAAGTCTTTAATAACCAGACTTTCTTGGGAGAGCTTGGATGCCTCCAATCTTACATGATCTTATCATAAATTCCTTGAGATCGGATTTAATCTTCACCAACATGGTTGACGTACAGGCTGACCTCAAGTGAGATACTTGTCCAAGCTGCTTCTGGGAACTGTCATTACAGGCTTGCAGTTACGTTTCCTGTTTTTTGATTCTGTGGTCATTGAAATAATATTTGTGTCTGGTTTTATTGGCTCTCCTACTTTACCAGCTTAAATCCAAAAACAGCGCTGCATCTCAATGTGTTACACATTCAACATGTCTTTCACTAAATTCTATACAGCCCTTGTAATGTACCTAATAACAGTTTGCACTCTAACTCATTTGTATAACAAAGGCTTCTAGAATTTGCGACATTTAAATGTTATAATTCCATTAAAGTGTTCATTAAAAATAATCAATTAAAAAAGGTTTAATACAAATTTTAGAATAAATTGATATTATATTTTGTTAAAAACCTCTTACTTTCAAGTATTGCAGACTTTCAACAAACACTGAATAAACATAGCAATACAATAGTTTATTTTAATCCATATTCAGTACCATTTAAAATATTAAATTAAGTAAAGAGTGTCTTAACAGCAATTAACATTCAACCTACTATTTGAATATCGCTAATATATATTGATCCATTATAACCCAATTTCAAATCGTGCTTATGAGGTGGACTTCCCACTTCTTTAAACATATGTTTTGTGAATTAGTCAAAAAATTTGGTTAGAAATTCTTTTTATACCATGAATGTTTTAAACTGTGGAACAGAATAATTGGTTGACATTTTGTGGCGTTGATTGCATCCCTATCTGCACTGTGTGGACTACAAAACAACATGGCGGAGGACGTAAATCGCTAATGCATTAGGTGCTTTGTGTTTGATTGATTCTGCTCTCGTTCAAACTGCATCGTTAGCCCCTGACCTTTTCCTCATTTCTGCGTTTATTCGGATTAACGCTTTCCTTATTACCACAATTCTAGACTGTCTTTTATTATGTATTTATAAATCCATAATTATAAGCTAGTCTGGTTCTCCATTGTTTTGCTCTTTTAAAATAAGTTAATAATCAGATATTAAGCTCATTACCCCACATATCTGTATTTTTTCCCAGTACGGATTGTTTGCTGTCTCTAATTCAAAGCATTTCCGCGTTGAAATGCTGGAGGACTTTATACTGCTTTATTACTGTAGTTAGAAATGTAAACAGAAGTCTCTGACGTTGTCCGTAAACTAAGACTCTATACTAAAAATCCAAAGCTGTTTGTTTGTTTGCTACCTAACAGGAGGTATGGTGTTGCCATGGTTTGCGGCAGAGTTGGCCCAGCAGTCGTAACCTGGAGCTAGTTTTTTTTTCCGCCCTGTCTTTGTGGTTGTGTAGCGTGTCCGGTCAAACGCGTTGCACCACGACGTCCTTTGTGTCGGTGGTATCGCCTATGCGAGCATCCGCTTCTTGCTACCAGCACTCAGGACATGACCCTCCTTCATCCTGCATCCATCAAACTATTTTTTTTGCCCAGTGGCCCGGACCCTCCCTACGCCCATCCAGGTACTCACCACCCACCAAAAGGTACTCACCCCACCACGCAAGGTACTCACGCCACACAATGTACTCACCCACGTGGCCTGGGTACTCATCCCTACCTACGCAAGGTATCTCTACTCATCACAATGTACTCTTCCCTACTCAATACGCAAGGTACTCGCCCACCACGCTCTCAAACTGGGGACTCGCTCCAACCATCGCAAGGTACTCGCCCACGCCACGCAATTTGTTACTCCCGCACACACGCAAGGTACTTCGCCCACACCAATGTTACTCCGCTTCCACTCCACTAATGGTACTCGTCCCACCATCGTCAATGGTACTCGTCTCCACCCAACACAATTGTACTCTGCCACTCCACGCAAGTACTTCGCCCATCCACAGCAAGGTCTACACCCAACACGCAAGGTAACTCACCCACACACAGCAAGGTACTCACCCACCAACGCAAGTTACCACACACACAGGCAAGGTACCACCCCCTACAATTCGCAAGTGTACTCTGCCCACACAATGTACTTCGCCACCCCACACAATGTACTCGCCCATCCCACACTAATTGTACTCACCCCTCACGCAAGTATCACCCATACACGGCTCTAAGTACTTCACCCACACACGCAAGTACTCAACTCACCCACACAATTTACTTCACCCTCGTCCATAGGTATCTTCACCCATCCCACGCACAGGTACTCACCCTAACCACACGCTAATGGTACATCACCTCACACACTGCAAGGTACTCACTCTACTCCACACTATTGTTACTCACCCACGCAATGGGTACTCACCCACCCACGCAATTTTTTGGTTACTCTACCCTACACTACGCAATTGGTATCTCACCTCACTCACACGCAAGTGGTACTCACCCACACGCAATGTTACTCACCCACACACGCAAGGTACTCGCCCACACACGCAAGGTACTCACCAACAAACACGCAGGTACTCACCCCACACACGCAGGTACTCGCCCTACCCACGCAATGGTACTACGCACCAACCTTCATGTCAAGGTACTCACCCACACACGCAAGGTTTACTCTTACTTCCACACAATGTATCGCTCCACAACACGGCAAGTGTTACTCGCCCACACAATGTTACTCACCCACGTCAAGTGTACTCAACCCACCCACATCGTAATTTGAACTCACCCACACAGGTACTCACCCACCCACGCAGGTACTCACCCCCACACGCAAGGTACTCACCCACACACAGCAAGGTACTCACGCCCACACACACCTCAATGGTGCCCATTCCCAACCACAATTGTTGTGATCTCACCCATCTCAATTGGTACTCACCCACTCACGCAAGGTACTCACGCAAGGTACTCACCCACACACGCAAGGTACTCATCCCACACACGCAAGTACTCACCCACACACGCAAGGTACTCACCCCACGCAAGGTACTCACCCACCATGTACTCACCCACGCAAGTACTCACCCACCCACACAATGTACTCACCCAAACACGCAAGGTACTCGCCCACACCACGCAAGGTACTCGCCCACCCACGCAAAGGTACTCACCCACACAACGCAAGGTACTCCGCCCCCCCACACACGCAAGGTATCGCTCCAACTCCACGCAAGGTACTCGCCCACCCACGCAAGGTATCACGCACACACGCAAGGTATTCGCCCACCCAGCAAGGGTAACTCGCCCACCCACGCAAGGTACTCGCCCGCACCCACGCAAGGTACTCGCCCACCCACGCAAGGTGTACTCACCCACATAAACAATGTACTCACACACACACCGCAAGGTAACTCACACACACGCAAAGGTACTCGCCACGCCACGCAAGGTACTCACCCACACACGCAAGGTACTCACCCACACAAGGTACTCGCCCACGCCACGCAAGGTACTCGCCACCAGACTCGCCGCACACACGCAAGGTACTCACCCAACACGCAAGGTACTCACCCACACAAGGTACTCACCCACCCACACAGGACTCACCCACCCACGCAGTACTGCGCCCACCCACGCAAGGTACTCGCCCACACACGCAAGGTACTCGCCCACACACGCAAAGGTACTCACCCACACAAGGTACTCGCCCACCACGCAAAGTACTCACCCAGCACACGCAAGGTGACTCACCCACACACGCAAGGTACTCACCCACACAAGGTACTCAACCACCCACGCAAGCGTACTCGCCCACCCACGGCAGGTACTCGCCACTCCGCGCAAGGTATCGCCCACGACACGCAAGGTTCGCCACACAATGTACTCACCCACGCAGTACTCACCCACACACGCAAGGTTACTCACCCACTCACCAAGGTAACTCACCCACTCACGGCAAGGTACTCACCCACTCACGCAAGTACTCCCCACACACGCAAGGTACTCACCCACCACACGCAAGGTACTCACCCAACACGACGCAAGGTACTCACCCACACACGCAAGGTACTTCACCCACACACGCAAGGTACTCACCCACACACGCAAAGGGTACTCACCCACACACCAAGGTACTC
The DNA here is from genome assembly GCA_007210695.1 of Neogobius melanostomus. Taxonomy (NCBI): domain Eukaryota; kingdom Metazoa; phylum Chordata; class Actinopteri; order Gobiiformes; family Gobiidae; genus Neogobius; species Neogobius melanostomus. Next base: position 17,017 of record VHKM01001206.1, read on the forward strand.
CACCCACACACGCAAGGTACTCAGCCCACGCAAGGTACTTCACCCACCCCGCAAGGTTACTCACCCACACACGCAAGGTACCTCCACCCACACACGCAAGGTACTCACCCACACATGTACTGCACGCCACACACGCAAGGTATACCAACCCACGCAAGTACTCACCCACCGGCCACGCAAGGTTACTCCACACCACCCACGCAAGGTAACTCACCCACGGCAGGTACTACACCCACCCCACGCAAGGTACTCAACCCACACAATGTACTCACCCACACAACGCAAGGTACTCACCAACCCACGCAAGGTACTCACCCACCCACAGCAAGGTACTCACCCAACACAGTACTCACCCACACACGCAAGGTATCATCCACACCACGACAAGGTACTCCACCCACAAACACCCAATGTACTCACCAGGAAGGTACTCACCCACCCACGCAAGGTACTCACCCCTCACCGCAAGGTACTCAACCCACCCACAGGCAAGGGTACTCACGGGCGCACACACGCAAGGTACTCACCCACACACGCAAGGTACTCACCACCCACACAAGGTACTCACCCACACAACACAATGTACTCACAAACCCACGCAAGGTACTCACCCACACACAGCAGGTACTCACCCACACAGCGCAAGGTACTCACCAACCACAGCAAGGTACTCACTCAAAATGTACTCACCACCCACGCAAGGTACTCACCCACACGCAAGGTACTCACCACATCACGCAAAGGTAACTCACACCCACGCAAGGTACTCACGCCAACACGCAAGGTACTCACCCACCACAGATGTACTCACCCACCACGCCAAGGTACTCACCACACAAACGCAAGGTACTCACACCACACACGCAAGGTATCTGCGCCCAACACGCAAGGTACTGCCCACTCCACGCAAGGTTCGCCACCGCAGGGCCAGCGCAAGGTACTCGCCCACACCACGCAAGGTTCCTCACCCACACACGCAATGGTACTCACCAACCCACGCAAGGTTACTAACCCACACACGGCAAGGTACTCGCCCACACACGCAAAGGTACTCGCCCGACACACGCAAGGTACTCACCCACACGCAAGGTAAACTCACCCACATCACGCAAGGTACTCACCACACACGCAAGGTACTCACCCACACACGCAGAGGTACTGAGCGCCACCCACACACCGCAAGGTACTCGCCCACCCACGCAAGGTACGTCGCACTCCACGCAAGGTACTGCACCCACCCCGCAAGTGTACTCGCCCACTACTATCGCATTAGGTACTCACACACACAGCAATGTACTCACCAACCCACGCAAGGTAACTCACGCCACACACGAAGGTACTCACCCACACACGCAGTATTCGCGCCACACAATTGGCGCAAGGTACTCACCCACACACGCAAGGTACTCCACGCCACCACACAAATGTACTCCACCAACCCAACGCAAGGTACTCACCCACACACGGGCGGCAAGGTACTCACCCCACAACAATGTACTCACCCACACACACAATGTACCTCACCAACCCCACGCAAGGTACTCACCCACACACGCAAGGTACTCACCCACCACACGCAAGGTACTCACCCAACACGACGCAAGGTACTCACCCACACACGCAAGGTACTTCACCCACACACGCAAGGTTACTCACCCCCCACACACAATGTACTTCAACAGCACACACAATGTAACTCACCAACCACTGCAAGGTACTCACCATCACCACACACGCAAGGTACTTCACGCCACACACACAATGTACTCACCACCCACACAAGGTACCTCACCCACACACACAATGTAGCTCACCAACCCACGCAAGGTATGCACCCACAACACGCAAGGTACTACTCACTCCACCACGCAAGGGTACTTCAACGCCACACACACAAGGTACTCACCACACCGCGCAAGGTACTCACCCACACCACGCAAGGTACTCACCCACACAACACAATGTACTCACAAACCCACGCAAGGTACTCACCCACACACAGCAGGTACTCACCCACACAGCGCAAGGTACTCACGCCACACACGAAGTACCTCACCACACACGCAAGGTAACTCACCCACCACGCAAGGTACTCACCCACAACACACTGTCTGTACCCACGCAAGAGTACTCACTCCACCCACGGCAAGGTACTCACCACACAATGTACTCACCCACACACGCAAGGTACTCACCAACCCACGCAAGGTACTCACCCACCCACGCAAGGTACTCGCGCCACCACGCAAGTACTCACCCACACAATGTAAACTCACCCACACACGCAAGGTACTCACCCACCCACGCAAGGTACTCACACACCCAACCAAGGTACTCACCTCACACAACCGCAAAGGTAACTCACACCCACACACGTCAAGGTACTCACCCACCCACGCAAGGTACTACCCACACAATGTACTCACCCACCCACGCAAAGGTACTCAACCAACCCACGCAAGGTTACTCACCCACTCCACGCAAGGTACTACACCACCACGCAAGGTACTAACAGCCACACAAATTACTCACCCCACACGCAAGGTACTCCACCCACCCACGCAAGGTACTTCAACCACCCTTACGCAAGGTACTCACCCACACACGCAAGGTACTCACTCCACACACCACGCAAGGTACTTCACCCCGCAATGTACTCACCCACACACGAAAGGTACTCACCACAACACGCAAGGTACTCACCCACAACGCAAGGTACTCACCCACACACAGCAAGGTACTCACCCCACACACGCAAGGTACTCACCCACACAAGGTACCGCCCACCACACGGCAAGGTAAACTCACCCACCCACGCAAGGTACTCACCCACACACGCAAGGTACTCACCCACACACGCAAGGTACTCGCCCACCCACGCAAGGTACTCACCCACCAGCGAAGGTATCGCCCACAGCACGCAAGGTATCACCCACACACCGCAATGTACGTCACCCACACACGCAAGGTACTCGCACACACGCAAGGTACTCAACTCCACACAGGCCACGCAAGGTACTCACCCACACAACGCAAGGTACTCACCCACCCACGCAAGGTACCACCCACACAATGCCGCAAGGTACTCACCCAACATCACGCAAGGTACTCGCCCGCCCCCGAAGGTACTCGCCCGCCACGCAAGGTACTCGCCAGCCCACGACACGCAGGTACACCCACACCACAGGCCACGCATGTACTCACCAACCCCACGCAAGGTACTCACCCACACACGCAAGGTACTCACCCACCACACGCAAGGTACTCGCCACCACACGCAAGGTACTCGCCCACACACGCAAGGTACTCACCCACACACCAAGCAAGGTACTCACCCAACACGCAAAGTACTCACCAACCCACGCAAGGTACTCACCACACACGCAGGTACTCAGCCCACCACGCAAGGTACTCGCCCACACACCAAGTACTGCACCACACACGCAAGGTACTCACCCACACACGCAAGGTACTCACCCACACACACAATGTACTCACCCACACACGCAAGGTACTCACCACCCACGCAAGGTACTCACCCCACACGCAAGGTACTCCCCACACACACAATGTACTCACCAACCCACACAAGGTACTCACCCCACCACACCACACAATGTACTCACCAACCACGCAAGGTACTCACCCACACACGCAAGGTACTCACCCACACACGCAAGGTACTCACCCACACAAGACTCACCACCACAAGGTACTCACCCACACCCCGCAAGGTACTCACCCACAACGCAGGTCACCCCACACGCAAGGTATCACCCACACGCAAGGTACTCACCACACACGCAAGGTACTCACCCACACACGCAAGGTACTCACCCACACACGCAAGGTATCACCCACACACGCAAGGTACTCACCCACACACGCAAGGTACTCACCCACCACACGCAAGGTACTCACCACCACGCAGTACTCACCCCCACACCCCAAGGTACTCACCCACACGCAAGGTACTCACCACACACCAATGTACTCACCCACACACACAATGTACTCACCCACGCAAGGTACTCACCCACCCACGCAATGTACTCACCCGCCGCGCAAGGTACTCATCCGCACCCATGCAAGGTACTCACCCATGCAAGGTACTCACCCACGCTCTCTCCCCGGCCATTTATCCATGAGTCCATGGAGGAAAGGCTCAGAGCAACAGGTGCCCTGTCTGCTCCACCCACTGCCTCAGCTGAGCGGGGGACGGGGGACGCACACAGCTTAGTTACATTTAAAGAGATATCCACCGATATCATCGTCCATCACGATGATTCACTGTAAACATCATCAACTGCCAATTAAAGGGACATCGCCCTACCCAATGGGAGTGCATATAATGTAAATAGGAAAGTACTGTTGACAAAACATTTGCAATAAATTAATAATGAGAAGTTATGATTTTGAAATAAAAGCCCAACCTGATAACAGCTTACACTTGTATTGCACCTTACAAGCCTGTGCCACAGGTTTCTGCTACATTATAGTCATTATTCATTCACTCCACACTTGGTGGTGATAAGCTATTGTAGCCACAGCCGCCCTGGGGCAGACTGACCATTTACCACTTGGCTATAATGTGTTGTTTGTACCCTGATCTCTTATGTCACTGCCCTCTGCTGGACATGTGTGAAATTCTTTCCTTTCTTATTTAAGCTGCCCCCTAGTGGCTGGAGTGAGCACTCTGGGTATTTTATTAAAAATCCATAACTCTGCACAGGAATGGGCTAGAGCAGAGGTCACTAAACGGCGGACCTTGGTCCGGATCCGGACCAATGCGCCAGCCTGTCGGACCCGAACCTTATTATTATTATTATTATTATTATTATTATTATTAAATAATATTTTAAAACTTAAAAAAAAAATACATATATTGTGAATTTTTCACCGAAACAGGCCGTAATTGACCTATACAAACAGTAGATGGCAGCCTTCACATCAAAATGACTTATGTTGTTTTGTTCAACTTATATTAACTTATATTTTAAGTTAACCAAATTTATGTTTATAATTATTCCTTTTTCCTAATGGGCTCATTTTAATTTCAGTAAACATACCAGCGACACAAACTGCCGTTAACATTTGTCAAATCTGATCGTAACAAACAAGGTAACTAATACAACAATATAAACTTAAAATTATAATTAATACCTGTGAACGGTAATTCCCTGCTGTTTCGTAGAGACTGTCCTTTGATAAAAACAGCCCCAAACTGCTCAGAAATCTTCAGCGGTAAAGCTCCTGCTTCAAACCCAACTGTAACGCTAACGACCGCTAACTACATATGAAAAGTGAAGGCAGCCTACAGTACGGCCAAACATGACATGTTTCATTTATATACTTTTCTGTGTTTTCTTTATCATGTACATATCATAAGTTAATGTTTAATGTCTGTTAGATGTGTATTTGTGTACCCGACCCATGAAAAGCAGAAACTTGAACTTGGTTTAATATTTAGCTCAGAGGACACTTTTAGACGCTAATTTGTATCTGAAGTAAATTCTCCAAAGGTCTGTACATTTACAGTGGTTTGCGAAAGTACTAATACACCTTGAACCTTTGCACATTTTGTCATGTTTACAACCCTAAACTTAAAGATTTTATTTTTACTTAAAGTTCACACACATGTAGAGACTGACATTTTAGCCCATTCCTCTTTACAAAACAACTCGAGCTCTGTCAAATTAGAAGGAGAGCGTTTGTGAACAGCAGTTTTCAGGTCTTTCCACAGATTTTCCACAGATTTCTGTCAGGACTTTGGGCCATTCTAACACATTAATATGTTTGTTTTTAAACCATTCCATTATAGATTTAGCTTTGTGTTTAGGGTCATTGTCCTGCTGGAAGGTGAATCTCCGCCCCAGCCTCAGTTCTCTTGCTGACTCCAGCAGGTTTTCCTCCAAAATGTCCCTGTATTTGGCTCCATCCATCTTCCCAACTATTCTTACAATCTTCCCAGTCCCCGCTGAGGAAAAGCAGCCCCATAGCATGATGCTCCCCCACCATATTTGACAGTGGGGATGGTGCACTCAGGACGATGAGCAGTGTTAGGTTTGTGCCATACATAACGTTTGGAATGTGGGCCAAAAGTTCAATTTTTGTCTCATCTGACCAAAGCACCTTCTTCTAGCAAACTTCAAACAGGATTTCTTATGGCCTCCTTTCAATAATGGCTTTCTTCTTGCCACTCGTCCATGAAGGCCAGATTTGTGTAGAGTACGACTTATAGTTGTCCCATGTACAGATTCCCCCAGCTCAGTGGCAGTACGTCGCAGCTCCTCCAGAGTTATCTTAGGACACTTGGTTGCATTTCTGACCAGTGCTCTCCTTGTTCGGTCTGTTAGTTTAGGTGGACGCCCGTGTCTTGGTAAGTTCACAGTGGTGCTATACTCTTTCCATGTGACCTCTATTTAATGGTTAGGGCAAGGTGTGAACATTCTGCAGTCATTAGGAATGTTATAAAAGCAATTTAATGCACTCCGAAAATGCTGTATGAATACTTATGCACACCCCACTTTTCACTTTTCTATTTTTTGTAAAATAACAGAATCATGTATCATTTTGCTTTCACTTCACAGTTGTCTGTTACTTGTGTGTGAACTTTCAGTAAAAATTCCAAATGAAATCTTTATATTTATGGTTGTAAACATAACAAAATGTGCAAAAGTTCAAGGTGTATTAGTACTTTCGCAAGTACTAATACACTAACTAGGCTTTGGCCTCCCCTAAACGTGGTCGATGGGTTGACCAACAGCTGAAAACATCTGAATCGTTCATAATTTTAGATGTTTGATGGCTAATGCTAACGGCTATAGGGAAAATACATTTAGCAGGCTAATGGTATATCGCAGTAGCTTACTTGCTAACTGTCCGCATACGTAAGGATCGAACAACGATCTCCTTTGTTTCTATGGTCCCAGCCGCAGGTGTTGAACAGAAGAAGGAGAGAGCGATGTTTCTGTCAGTGTGGATGAGTGGGTGACAGACAGGAACAAGGAAACTGCATTAAGAACGCGGAGAGACATTCAGCAAACTGTTGGAGACCAATTTTCTGTAATGACTCAATCCACAGCCCTGAGCCTGTGCGGCTTGTAATATTTGTGTGCGTGTGTGTGTGTTTTCCAGGGGGGCGGATCTACCCAGTCTCTGTGCCCTACTCCAACGCCCAGAGCACCAGTAAGACCAGTGTGACTCTCTCCCTGGTCATGCCCTCCATCAGCACCCTGACCAACGGGACCAACATAACCTCTGCCCTGGAGGAGGACACCCCCACCCCAGGGTGAGCCCCCACACACCCACCCACCACAACCACCCATACCAATAAGCATTTTGAGGTATTTTTTACTTCAAAATCTTGTCTCCTACCTGTCAAAAAGTGTTTATTTCAAATTAGGCTATATTATGTTAAAATTGTATAATTTACTTTTGATAAGAACACCGACGACAAACATGGCATTGCCATGTTGCATCTAAACCTCATTGGTGATTAAAACATGAAACAGGACTACAGCGTGATATGTATGCTCAGACTTTAATTCAATGTTGTGCGCTGCATCAACATGCTCCACACCACAGGTCCGAGCGCAGCGGTGGCACAGAGACGCTCATGGAGCTTGGGCACTTTTTTTCATCATTTATGCAAAACACTGCCGTTGCGGTGGGCAAACTTTGTGTGGATGGCTTCTCCACCTCACACGCGCCCCGCTGCCGTGTACCAGGACTCCCCTCGGTCTTAGTGAGGCCCTGGTCCATGTTCTGGCTGGTATGAGCGTCGTGTCTGTGGACCGTATTCTGTATTGGCGAGTAGCCCGCGAGTAGAACCTTCGACAGAACCACAGCTTCCCTCAGTCTGCCCTTTTCGCTGGTTCAGAACATGGTCCAGACTCTTATCACTTGCAGTATATTCTTATAAAACTCGATTTTTATGGCCAAGTAACATCTATTAAACCATACTTTGATCTGTCATACCACACAAACCAAACAAGTACCCTAATTGATCTGAATACCAAGTTTTGACCTTGAACCTGGTGCATTTTTACATTTGATTCACTTAATCCTGAAACCTGTGCTTTTTAAAAAAACGTCCGATTACTCTGTATGCCTCAGATTAGCCTGAATGAACTGTGGATTACTTTGCTCTTACAATCTAGAAAACTTCATCGTCCGCTGCAGACGTTTGATTTAATAACAATATAAAAGGGACAATATAAACCGACCAAAGTCTTGGTTTCACATTAATGTGACTGATGTAATGATTGAGTTCAGCTCCGTTTAAAAGCGCTAATGTCCTCTCTGTGAATTATCAACTTATCACATCCTTTGCCTTTTCAGATTTGACAACAAAACAAATCAAAGTATCATAACGGCCCTGGGGCCATGTTTGCCGGTCCACGGGGTCGCTGAGTCGCAGTGCTAATCACCTACACTCAAATAAGCACTTTAAAAAGGCTCTCTCGCTGCATCAGATCTGTTCATCCCGAGTGCAGTGTTGGACCATCCCCACGCTGAGCCTCGCTGAACATTAAAACGTGCTTATTCTACCCCCGCTTGTGGCCATACCGCCTTTGCTCTGCCCAATCCCGTCAGACCTTGGAAGCTAAGCAGGGAAGGGCCTGGTCGGTACTTCGATGGGAGACCGTTTGGGAACACCAGGAATCCTAGCAAATAGGCACAGCGTAGGTTTCCTCCGGGTACTCCGGTTTTCCCTACCACTAAAAACATGTACAATAGGCCAGGATGAATGAGAGTGTGTTTGAGAGTGTGCATGGGGGACGACGGATGCAAATTAGCCAAAGCCTACAATCCGGTGTGGTGTGTTTACATGCATGAGACCCATGTATGTTCATTAACATGTACTGTCCCGACCAAATAAACCAATAAATAAATAAATGCAGTGTGTGAGTGCAGTGTTTCCCACACATAGACTATAACGCCACATATTGCGTTTCGGATATATATTTATTTTTCATTTCGGATATAATTTTTTTTTCACGCTATTTAGCTATTTAAAACACACATCGTATAGAACCGCCGCAGCGGTTAATTTGACTGCGGGGAGGGGGGTTTAAAATGCGACGCCCCTAGTGTTAAGCTATTCCTCTGTAACTCTCACTCACACGCGTCTCCCACAGCATACTCACACAGCCCTCCCCTTCGTGCACACCGCGTGTCTCCATCAGCGATCATCGCTGGAAGCGTGGAAGCTGTGTCTATTTGGTGCAGAGAAGACAGCTGGTGAAATTCACTAAAGGCCTCCCGACCGTGACAACACCCATACCCCCCCCCCGGTCCGACCGCCACAGATTGCCTTCAAACCTGTGGGAAACACTGGAGTGAGTGGTTGGTGGTGGTCGGAGGGGCCGATGGCGCAGACTGGTTGCCTCGCTTCCGTCAGTCTACCCCAGGGCAGCTGTGGCTACAATAGTAGCTTACCATGAATAGTGCAATGTAAAGCGTCTTTGAGTATCCAGAAAAGCGCTATATTAAACCGATGCATTACTATTATTATTATTATTATATAGCCTGTAAAACACGAGCCGTCACTTTCTGCGAACATGTGAGCGTGCGAAGGTCCATTACATCAGTATAAGTGCAGCAACAGCACTATGCTCCACTCATTTAGCTCTGCCAGGAGAGCGTCCAGCTCACAAGCACGAGTTCGATCGAGTCCGACCCTCTTCTCTCTGGGAAAAACGTAAATTGGAGCCTATGGGTTCAGTCCCACTTATGAGACTTAATCCTTCAATTACTTGTTAATTTTTAAAATATGTATTTCATATTTGTATTTTAAATTAGAAAAAAATTATGAAAAATGGGGCAAATGATGGGCAATACTTTTCGGTACCTTGTACGTTTTTTTCCGATACCATACTGGGATGGTTTACCGGTACCCAGCCCTCGATAAGAGAAGTAATATGGATTAATCCTATACCTATCCCTATGAAGTGTTGTGTTGTAAAGCATGTTGTAAAGCGTGTGGTGTGTGTCCCGTGTTCGCAGCAGCCAGAGCCCCACCACCACGCTGCAGTCGTCCAACACGCAGACCCAAAGCTCCAGCTCCAGCTCTGGGGATGGCAGCCTGTTCCGGCAGAGGGGCAGCCAGGCAGCCCAGCCCGATGAGACCGGCCGTGTCCCGCCTTACGTGGACTTCAGCCACTTCTACCACCTGTGGGGCAACGAGCACTCTGACCTGCCCACCGAGCTGTACCGGCATTTGGGCGGTGAGCACGCCGAGCTGCCCTCTGAGATGTGACGCTGACCTGGGACATGCCCACAGACTCTGATATTTATCTGTATTTGAGTGGTTTGGACTATTTTTTATTCAAATAAATGTACCAGTAGTGACGGCCTGGATTTGTATCTTGCTTTGTAAGTTTGACCGGCTTCACGGCTTCGGTTCTTTTATGATCAAGTGGAATTTTCTTGATACAGTGGGGGGAAAAAAGTATTTAGTCAGCCACCAATTGTGCAAGTTCTCCCACTTAAAAAGATGAGAGAGGCTGTAATTTTCATCATAGGTATACTTCAACTATGAGAACAAAATGAGAAAAAAATCCAGAAGATCACATTGTCTGATTTTTTTATGAATTTATTCAAATTAGGGTAGATAATAAGTATTTGGTCAATAACAAAAGTTCATCTCAATACTTTGTTATATACCCTTACATTACATACGTTTTCTGTAAGTCTTCACAAGGTTTTCACACACTGTTGCTGGTATTTTGGTCCATTCCTCCATGCAGATTCCTCTAGAGCAGTGATGTTTTGGGGCAGGCGCTGGGCAACACAGACTTTCCACTCCCTCCAAAGATTTTCTATGGGGTTGAGATCTGGAGACTGGCTAGGCCACTCCAGGACCTTGAAATGCTTCTTACGAAGCCACTCCTTCGTTGCCGGGCGGTGTGTTTGGGATCATTGTCATGCTGGGTCTTTCAGCACGACAATGATCCCAAACACAGGTTTTCACTCAAAATCTCACGATACATGGCTCCATTCATTCTTTCCTTTACATGGATCAGTCGTCCTGGTCCCTTTGCAGAAAACAGCCCCAAAGCATGATGTTTCCACCCCCATGCTTCACAGTAGGTATGGTGTTCTTTCTTTCTCCTCCAAACACGACAGTTGAGTTTTTACCAAAAAGTTCCATTTTGGTTTGATCTGACCATATGACATTGTCCCAGTCCTCTTCTGGATCATCCAGATGCTCTCTAGCAAACTTAGACGGGCCGGCATGTCTGGCTTAAGCAGGGGGACACGTCTGGCATCAGAATGAGTCCCTGCGGCGTAGTGTGTTACTGACGGTAGCCTTTGTTACTTTGGTCCCAGCTCTCTGCAGGTCATTCACTAGGTCCCCCGTGTGGTTCTGGGATTTTTGCTCACCGTTCTTGTGATCATTTTGACCCCACGGGGTGAGATCTTGCTGGAGCCCCAGATCGAGGGAGATTATCAGTGGTCTTGTATGTCTTCCATTTTCTAATAATTGCTTCCACAGTTGATTTCTTCACACCAAGCTGCTTACCAATTGCAGATTCATTCCTCCCAGCCTGGTGCAGGTCTACAGTTTTGTTTCTGGTGTCTTTGGACAGCTCTTTGGTCTTGACCATAGTGGAGTTTGGAGTGTGACTGTGGACAAGTGTCTTTTATACTGATAACAAGTTCAAACAGGGCCCATTAATACAGGTAACGAGTGGAGGACAGAGGAGCCTCTTAAAGAAGAAGTTACAGGTCTGTGAGAGACACAAATCTTGCTTGTTTGTTATTGACCAAATACTTATTTTCCACCAGAATTTGCAAATAAATTCATTAAAAATCAGACAATGTGATTTTCTGGATTTTTTTTTCATTTTGTCTCTCATAGTTGAGGTTTACCTATGATGAAAATTACAGGCCTCTCTCACCTTTTTAAGGTGGGAGAACTTGCACAATTGGTGGCTGACTAAATACTTTTTCCCCCACTGTATAGTTTTGCCTTTGAGTTGAATTAGTAAGTTAAAGCCACACCGTGTAACATTTTACCCAATAAATAGAATAAAATACAAATATTTATTTTAATTACACACAATTTTATTGTTGAACTATACGCTTAAAATATGTACAAACAAACATGAGCCTTTGCTGTGAGCAGCTCACCTCTCCTAATGGCACGTTCACACCAAAAGTGTGAAAAGCGTCAGGTTCACATACTCAATATACGGGTCTGGAACCTGCAGCGTGTCCCGCGTCTCCTGTGCGGCACGTTTTGAAGCTTTTCGTGCCTCCAATGCAAACGTTTGGGATATATTAGTGAGTGTCGACCAATCAGGAGCTTTCCCCAACAGTGACGTTGGAGCGTAGCCATAGCCAGTCATAGAGGTTAGCTTCACCGTGTTGTAAACGGAGCTACAGCAGCTCTGGGACTTTTACAAAGACACACATCAGTGTTTCTTTTATCTAAACACCCAGGATTAAAAGCGGCGACAAAAAAACGCATTTCAGTGGCTGGTTCTGCGCTGGGAATTAGTTTGGGTTTTGATGAGGCACAGTGCATTCCTATCGGAAAAAGCTAATGCTACAAGCTAAAGCTCCGACTGATCACAAAGCATCTGTTAAACAATGATCACACACTGAGCCAGGCTTGTTGATTTTTAAGTTTATTGCTCACATTTCATCTAATGGGTTGTAGCCGAGTGGTTTCGCATCCGGACTTAGCTGCTAACCATCAGCTAACTCGCATTGATCCTGGGAAAACAAATATTATGCACTAATAACACCAATAAAGCCAGCTACTACATAAAGCAGCCTTTATGATGGTCACACACTGAGTGTGCTTCATGCATTTGTGGTTTATTGCAGACTTTAATCAACAATGAGCTGTAGGCAATTGTAACAAGCTAACCGGACTGACCTAGCCTAGCCACTTGTTGCCGGGACAATACATGTCCCTCTATTCAAGCGCATGAGCTGGAGATAGGCTTAAATACTGGGGAGATCCTGGTGTAGACCATGGGGGTAAAGTTATAGATCCATAGGACATGGCAGCAGCAAAGAGGGACTAGTTAGCCCCAAAACTGCAGTTATTTTTCAGGCAAGAGCTCCTTCCAAGATGCGCTTCAGAACACACTCTGATCTGACAGTCGGTGATATTGTGACAAGTGTCTGACTTAAGTAAGCACAAGCGTCCAACTAGGGGCTTTGGGTGCGATGTTGACACCCAGCATAAGACCTGACTGTAACTTTACCGGGAGTGGGGACGTCTCCAGCTCATCTCCATGGAGATGTGACTAAAGTCAGCAGAATTTGAGATTTAAACAGGTCAGGTCCTCATCCAAATCCACTCTTTGATTACCTACTGCATTTTCTGTATCGAGCTGCTCATTAGCTGCATGTTTTGTATTGATGGCAACAGTATAGTCCAAAATGTTATGCAGTGTGCCTTTAAAAAAATAATACAGTTATAATAATGAAATAAGCATGTAATCACACTTAAAATAGATTAAAATAACATCAATCAATCAGATGATGTTTGTGTAGCGTGTTACAACAGCCAGAAGGCGCCACGGGCGTTTTCCAGTATAAAAACAAAGCATCAGTAGACATGAATAAATAAAAACACAAATGTACATAAAACAGCAGTCGAGTCAGTGGCTGCGTGTCGAAAGCTTGTCTGAATAGATGCGTCTTCAACTGTGATTTAATAAAAACACAGGGACGCTTTGAATGTAGACACAGCACTGGGCCTTGGACAGCAAAGATGACAAATATCAATGTACTTAAATAAATATTCATTTTAACTAGGCCACATTATGAGGTTCATAATGTTCTGATTTTTGTCACTGTGTAAAAACACTGTGGCGCAGTGGTTAGCTCTCTGTGTGGAGTTTGTATGTTCTCTCCGTGTCTGAGTAGGTTTCCTCTACCACTTAAAACATGTACAGTAGACCAGGATGAATGATGTGTGTACGTGAGTGAAGGTGGTGCTCAGATATGTGGAGTGAATGAAAAACAAATCCCCTAAAAAGTAAAGGCAGATTTGTGTCATGTGAAAAGCACTTTACAAATAAACTTCCATTCCACTTTTTAAAACGCAATATCGTGGTCTCAAATGCACTAGATGACATCACTGCTAAAAGACATTATCAGAGGTGGGTATTTACCTAAGTACAGTACTTCTTACTGTATGACAAATATTACTTGAGAGTAATATTAAAAAGTATCTGACTTGTGACTGAGTAAATTGAATACATGTATTTTGTGTTTTGTTACTTGATTCTTTATAATGATTTCTTTTTTTATGTTTTTATAGGATTTTCTTTTAAAACATTGCAATTTTCACATTATTTCATGTTTTGTTTCTCATCATTTTTCTCATCACGACTGAATCAGACTTTTACACTGTTACTTACCGTACTCAGGTGACATTTTCTCTTACTTGAGTCATTCTATTGCTACTTTACCCTCCTCTGCTCATTAATTGTAAAATCTTTGCCCTGCTCACTGCCACAGCAGTCTGAGTCACAGCCCTCATCCTCAAAACATGTTTAGCTTTTTTAGATGTGTTTTTTATGACCAAATTGACCTGTGTCCTTTTGTGTCATATTGTGTCACTCGCAACAAGCAGCAGGGGGCGCCAGCTCACCGAAGCACCTTGAGACTTTCCCTGATAAGTGACTTCATTCTGAGGTCACCCATATGACGAGTTCCGTTGACCGCTCTATTACATTTGTCACTTCTCAAGAGCAACATTTAAAAGAAACAGACCTGATTTTTCATGAACCTATTTATTTGGTATTACTTTGGTTTATGTATTGGTTTATATACCTGTTTAGTTATAGTTTAACCCTGTGTTGTTCTTGTTTTCAACTTCCTTAATCTTTGTAGACATTTAGTCCCAGTTTTTCCTGCTTCATTTGTTTGGACACGGGTCAATTTTTATGACAGTCAGAAAATGGGAGGCTGAACTCAAACCGGTGTTAGTTTTGTCGACCAAACTGATTGTTATTAGGGTTAGAATATGCTGTCAAAATGAGCACACAATCTGTGCTATATGTATTTCCCCAACACTGTTCAGGAGCTTTTTTAAAACTGTAGTACTTTGGTGTGTGTGCCAGTGGAGAAAGCCTCTCGGTTTAGACCTGATGTTGCCTTTGTTTGGCGCTGATTTGGCCCTGGTTATGCTCTGGTTTCAGCTTGTAGTCGTATGGCCACATATTTGCACATAACTTTCCCGTCTGGGCAGGTTTGCTTTGAAAAGACTGAGCCATTGTTTGCCCTCATGTTTGTACATGTTATCGGCCCTGTAAGCCACCTATCTCATATTTACACAGCCACACCTGACAACGCTGAGCTGCCCCTGTGCTCCTGCCTTGTCTTTTCGTGCACGTCCCGTGCACATGCATATATAATGCAAAAATCAACATTGTAATTGTACACAGCCCATTGAGCCAGCACAGTAAGGCCTTTTTCAGCCTAGTTTTTAAAACCAGGAGCAGGAGGAAACTCTGGATTACAATGAATCTGTATTATTCTGCAAATCGAACTAGGGAGATGCAGCACATTTCTAGTATTTGACCAGATCCCTGGCAGTGTCATGTCATGGCTGGTAGAATTTTGCACTCTAACAGTAACCTTTGGAATTGACACATTGATTTCAGTTTAAGTAGGGTCTATCTTGTCGGTCTTTTTTTTAATTTTTTTTATCTAACAGATCTTTTAAAGTTGTTTCCACCCTGGTCAGAGCAGCTTTGATGTCTTTTTAAGCATTCTTAAGTTTTTCACCTCTGCTAGCATAGGCGCCATATTGTCCACGGCCTCCTCTTTGGAAAGTTTATGTTTGCCCTCTTATTTAGTGCTCGTTTTTGAGTCTCCCCAGAGTTATGTGCTCCATCCGAAACCAGTAAATTGGTAAGAGGTCTTACGCCAAACCGGATGTGCGTCAGCCTCCGCCATGATAAGAAGCGTCCGAATTGGACTGTCAGTTAGGAAGGAGCTCTCTCCCTCGCACAAGAGGGGAGAAAACAACGCAAGTGAAAGAGTCGTTGAGATTGTTGCTTCAACACGATATCCTCTGTAACCGTGTTTATTATTTCATTAGGACTTTTATTTCTCAAACTTGTTGCCTTATGCTCACTTTGAGCTCCTCGTGGGGGTGGAGATGACTGTCCCTCTGCCAATCCTCCACTCCTCTCTGCCCCACTCCAGCAGTGACTTTTGTTTCGCAAAATAAGCACAACTAAAGTGACGCCCCTCCCCCAAAGAGGAATTTAAAAAATACTCCGCGAACCCGTTCATATCGTTCACTGTAAAGACTCGTTCAAAAGAGCCGGATCGTTCGCGACCGACACATCACTATTGGCGCCCCGTCCTTTCGGTGCCCCTATGAAAGGCATATATTGCGTATGCCCTTTTTGCGCCACTGCTGCAGGTAACAGGTGACGCTTGTGCTCACTATTTGAGCCCAGTCCCTGATTGGTTAACAAGGCGTAAATGAACGCACGTGTAGATTGTGATTACTTGAGTGCATGAAGCAGTGGGCGGGGCATCCCTGCTGTGTACCGCGCTGTTCTCCTTGGCTTTGACGCGCGTTTATCCTCATCTGCTCGCATTTGCTACGCTTCATACGCGCGGATGGCTTTGCTTACATTTCGAAGCGCGTCGAAGCGTCTACATAGGGTTAACATGGAAGTTGGTGGTGTGTCAGCGTTTGGTCAGTACGCACCATAAGAGTAGACATTTGTGAAAAGACACTGTGAACCCTATTTTAAAGCACCTCTTTGCTCAAGAACTAGCCGGTAAGCTGTTGTTTGCAAAGTTGTGACGTTGACCCTGCAAAATGAGGCTGAAAGTTGTGAAAGTCCTTATAAACTCGTTCCTGTGGAAAGCCTGTGAGCAGGAATTGGAGATTTTCCTGCCCCAGTAGCCCTTTCTCAGTCGTACAGTTTAGAAACCCCCGCTCAACATTTCTGTTAATGAGAACAATAAGCAAGAGGAAGATGAAAATGTCTCCCAAAGGCATGAAGTTACAAATGAGACATTCACATGACACTTCCCAAAGAACTGGTTTTATTTCCACCTTTTAAAAATATCATGAAAGGAAGAAAGGCCACAGCAAAAGTTTGGGCATCTGCAGAATAAATGCCTCGTAGCCTCCAATATGGCAGTTATCTATCCATCCATCCATCCATCCATCCATCCATCCATCCATCTTCTTCCACTTGTCCGTTGCCGGGTCGTGGGGGCAGCTGTTGGAGCTCCACCAGCCCCTATGGCTCCTCCTGCAGGTGGTGGGTCCACAGAAGGACGGCCTCATGGTTCTAACCGGGCCTGTTGGTCTCTCATAAGGGGCTTCTGAACCGCTCTTTGTCTGACCCGTCACCTAGGACCTGTTTGCCATGGAAGACCCTACCAGGGGCACCAAGCCCCCGACAACAGAGCTCCAGGATCATTCGGGTGCTCAAACCCCTCCACCACGTTAAGGTGGTGGTTCCAGGAGGGGAATATGGCAATTATTCAGGCGTAACGCTTCTATTGTAACCTCTGTTTGTCCAAATGTATGATGCTTATCAGAATATTATTCCTATGCCCCCTGACAAACCGGAAGTCCGCCATTTTGGCAGGAAGTCTGGAAAATGCTGAGTCAGGGTTTTTGCTGATGTCACATTTTAACAAACTCCTCCTAGGGCGTTTCACCAAATGAGCTCCAAATCTCTCCAGAGATGTGGGGCATCAAAAGTTATCGAAATTTTTTGGCTATGGCAGTGTGGCCACGCTAGCGCCCTGGGTAGGGTTATGTCGCGGCAATGGAGGCACTAAAGGAGGCACGGCCCGCGACTGCCGTTCGATGCCGCTTGCGGCTTTAATTATTTCTTTATTTATTTCACACCGTCATAATTTTCACCCAGTCACAGATTTTGGCCCACATATGAAGCCCGATTTCACTCATTTTGTTATCAGTTGTTAAAGTCACAGTCCTAAACACTTTCATTTGGCAAAATTCAAATTGGGCGCGATAGCGCCCCCCATAGGAATTATATGGAGAGTACAAATTTTAGTTTTACGGAAATTTAAATAATTTGGCACAAAATTCTATTTGGTCATTCCGATCAGAAAAGTCAATCACACCCATGCCATATTTTTCACGGTGTTGCCGTAGCGATGACCAGAACGTCCCATTTTATTCTGATGGAAAAATGTTAAACTCCATAATTCAGCGAGAAGTGAGGAACCAAAGTTGCAACCCTAAGTAAAATGTAAAACTATACTTCAGTTTGCAGATATAGTGTGATACAAATTCATACTCATTTTTCTCTGTATAATGTCAAAATTGACATTATACAGAGTGCACGTTAGCGCATCCCAGAAATCCTAAAACCAAGACCCTAGGGAAAAAAGTTAAAAACAAACATAACGACAGTAGCAATACCATAATTTTAGATTGAGGGAGAAAAAAGGGCGCGAGGGCCGATAATCGCCGCTTTGGCAGCTATATTAGACTTTGTTATCCTTAAAGCCTCGGTCACAACCGGCCGTACGACTTTTGGTCGTGCTATTTCTAGCTTTAAACATCGAAGTTTTCGTGCGGTAGATGCACTCTCGCCGAAAGGGCAATTCACGAACGACTTACGCGACATGTATAGAGGACGCACGAGATATCTGAGCGTGCGTTGGCCACACTAATGGTGTGCGTGTGGCACACGACACATATACGAAGTCCGCAAGTACGGCATACGGAAAAAGTTTCGTACAAAACATACGAAAGACATACGCCTGCCGTACAGACGACTCACGCAGACGTACGGCGTTCTTGCAATCTGAAAAAAACGTAAGCGCCCGTAGAGTTAGTTTGACATGTCAAAGAACCTCTGCGGCGGGTCTGCGGCTCCAAAATAAGCACGTCACACGCACGTCACTCGCGCGTTCTCCGTGCGTTTTCTTGCGTTTTGTGCACGTAGACCGTAGAAGCCCGTACGGCCGGTTTAACCATAGCTTAAGCCACTTTGTAACCAGTTTAGCAGTATGCTTTGAAAAAAACTGATGTCTTGAGATGTTGCTCCAATATTTCCACATAGTGTTCTTTCTTCATGATGTCATCTATTTTGTGAAGTGCACCAGTCCCTCCCACAGCAAAACAACCCCACAGCATGATGCTGCCACCCCTGTATTTCACAGTTGGAATGGTGTTCTCAGGCTTTTTCCTCCAAACGTGACCATGGTCATTATGGACAAAAAAAAAAGCACAAACTCTCTTCATTTAGGCCATTTACTGAGCCGGCTCTTAAAAACACTGACATGTGACTGTGCTGACGACAACATGTATTTTGTCACTTTTATAAAGTTTGGCTTGTGAAGAATCTTTTTTTAATTATTATTATTAAATGCATCTGTCAATCCCCTCCTGGAACCGCCACCTTAACGTGGTGGAGGGGTTTGAGCCTGAATGATCCTGGAGCTCTGTTGTCGGGGGCTTGGTGCCCCTGGTAGGGTCTTCCATGGCAAACAGGTCCTAGGTGACGGGTCAGACAAAGAGCGGTTCAGAAGCCCCTTATGAGAGACCAACAGGCCCGGTTAGAACCATGAGGCCGTCCTTCTGTGGACCCACCACCTGCAGGAGGAGCCATAGTGTTAAAGAATAACATTAAATCGCTATTTATCATACTGGGTCAAGCTGTACAGTCGTTCTATCTCTGTTATAGCCTTGACTGTGGTGCTCAGGCGCCCACTATCAGCCACTGAATGTTTTGCTTGTGTATCAGTATGACGCTCTTGGACGGTATTTACCCCTCTTCTGTGGTAGGACTAGTGCAATGTCTCGAGTTCATGTCTCCGGGTCCCGTCACAATGGTAAATAAACTTCTCCTGTATAAGACATCCTGACTGCTGCCTATTCTTCATCTATCCTCTCGAGCACCATTGTTATTTCTCTAACACATAGGGACTGGTGCAATGTGATATGGGCAGCTCCAACGGCTGCCCCCAAGACCCAGCAATGGACAAGTGGAAGAAAATGGATGGATGGATGCATCTGTCAATCAACAGTGGTTGCGCATGAATCACTCGAGGGGGGGGACAAGGGGGGTGGGGGATTGGTGGCGTGGTGGCATATGGGATGGCACATAGCTCCTAATCGCCCGTGAGTTAGCACCAGAGGTCCCTATGCTAAAGTAGCTATGATACTGTAGTTAGCATACAGGCTCCTCCTAACGTAAAAGCCCCTGGTCACACGCATTCCTCTGTCTCTCATGCGTCTTCTGGCTGTTGGCTAGCCAGGGTTGTGTGTGCTGTTCATGGTCAGGTAGTATTGTTGTTCGTTCATTCTTCATATTGGTTAGCGCAACGCAGGTATTTAGCGTCGTGGGTGGTTGAGAGCCTCACGCGCACCACTCCTTGGCGTCATTGCTCGCTCTCGGTGCATGGTGCTCGGGGTCTGCTGGCCTGGGGCTATCGAGCACCGGCGCCGAGAAGGCTAGTGTGGGCGGCGACGGTAGGATCGCTTGCTGGGTTAGCCATTATCTGTGTACTGCTCAGTACTTTTATTCACGTTCAGGTGGCCTGATGCTGCTGTCTTTCTTCCTTTTGTTTCCTTTTTGTTACTGCTTCGGCATTTGTGAGCAATGAATGTAACGTAACGGATGATCTGTGTAAGAAAATATGAAATCCCAAAGAAAGACATAAAAGTAAACAATATATTCATGGAAAATAACTTCAAAGAGGGAGACTGAAGGAGTTTGTTGTGTGTTTCCTTGTTTTGCGAAAGGATCAACCAATCACGGCACTTGCGTTCTGCAGCACTTGCCGCGGAGTCACTTTGTGCGGCAGGTGCACGTCAGCGGCAGATGCAGCTGTCGCGAACTCCCTGATTGGCTCCCACGTGCGCCCAGCACGTAAACGCGGAGCTGACGCTGAAGTATAAATTGGCCTTTACATTGACAATACACTGTACCCAACCACACCTGCCGTGCGATCTGCGTCAGGTGTGAAAGCACCTTCACTTTCTGCTGTCAGCTGTGGGACCTCATAGAGCGGTGTGTGTCTTTCCAAATCAAGTCCAATCCATTTCATTCAGCACAGGTGGACTCCAGGAGAGCTGTAGAAACATCTCCAGGAAGATCAGAGGGAAAAGGATGCTCCTGAGCTCAGTTTGGAGTGTAGAAAAGGGTGTGTGTTACATGTGATATTTCACTCTGTCATTATGGGGTATTGTGTGTCGATTGTTGAGAAAAAAATGAGGAATGAGGCTGTAACAGCAAAATGTGGGAAAGATGCACTACAGGAAATAAAAAAAAACTCTTAAGAATGATTTCCACATTTCCAAACATGAGCTCACCTCATATCCTGCTGCTGCTGCCTTTGTGAATATTGGTGTGAAGCGCATGTCAAAGTGTAAAGTGAGAGTAATCCATACCTAATACGATGGTTTCCCGACTAAAAACGGGACACTTGACAGCTACACAACCTCGCGAGGCTAGTGACAGAGTTCAGTTTGCAGAGGCAGAGGCGTGTTATTTTGTATATTTTATTATAATACGGGATAAAACCATACTTGCCAACTCTCCCGATTCACACGGGAGACTCACGATTTTAAAGCCTGTCTCCCGCGATGCTCCTGGTCAGTCATTTCTCCCACTAAACTCCCGATTTTACAGTGCAGGAAACGAGTATGATTGTGGGGGGTATATTTGCATGAACTGGCAACCCTGACCTGGAGAAGAAGTGCCTCTGCCTCTCTGTCATCGCTCACTCAGCGCTGTTTGCGTAACTATTCATTTAGACTCGACACCGCCGCTGTGAGCGGTCCGACAGGACAGCCCTACAGCGCACACGCTCACACTCAGGTATCACACGTTCATCGCTCTGTTTGTTTTTGTACTTCATTAGCATTTGAACCAAACGAGAGAGTCGGCTGGTCCGCCCCTCCCCTCGGCGTTACTCTGGAGACAAGTTACTCACACACTCTACTCTACCCTGCTCTACTTTACCTGCATTTTAAATGTTTCCACCAGTCCATTTTTCAGTTAACTGGTACTTTTTTTAGTACCTGCTTGGCTCTGGCACTAACCAGGCCAAGCAGGTGCTGTTTCCATTGATACAGCCAAAAGCAAAGCCATATCCATGGATACGCCCTGGTAACCATGGATACAGTATCAGATTCTACAGAGTAATGGAAACACAACCAAGCTGAGTAGAGTAGAGTAGGGCTGGTGAAAACGAGCCATAAATGTTAAAAAAGCTTATAGGCCTGTGTAGACCTTACAATCATTAGATCATAACATGTAAATTGTTATTTAGGCATATATTATTTTCTGCAAAAGTATTTTAAATTAATGTAAAATTGTTTTAAATATAGCCTATTTTCCTTGTTTTTTACCTTTGTCCTCACTCAGGGGTCTGACTTTTCACTTTGTACTTCTGCTACTATTTTCAACACACCATGTTGAAAATAGTGTATTACACACACGGTAGTTTCCCGGCCAAAACAGGTCACTTGACTGCTAAGGAGTAATCGTGCCCTCACCTCCTGTGTACACTGCACAATCAGGCAACAATATACAGTAATAGGCCTTATAAAAGCACCTGACCTTTGGAATGGATCACATGGTCAGTATCCCGCTCTCATATAAACCTATATCAATATAACAGTAGACAGGATTCAGGTTTAGGGCGTAACCGGTGACAGGTGGGAACTTGAACCTGTTCCAGGACGGCTCAGGGAGAGACTTTCAGCTAATTGTTAGAGTCAAATTTCCTAGACTTGAAAAGGGCATTTGATACCATCAGCCATGACGTTCTCATTTCAAAATGATCGCGGTTAAACTTCTCACCTGATGCTGTTCATTGGAAAAAATCGTACTTGGATCACAGAACACAAGCTGTTGGGGTCAAAAATGGATTGTCTTGTAACCTTGTGTAGCAAGACGAGTGGTGATGGTAGAATTTAGCAGGATTTAAATTAAATAAACTAAAAAGGCAACGCCACCAGAGAGAAGGCTCCGGACCTCTAGAAAGGCTTGTAGGTTCGTTCATTCATAGAGGACAGAAAATGTTCCAAAAGTATACATGATATTTATTTATCACATTTGTACTCGGCCATCCCGGTGCTTCGATAGTGCTCACACGAGGACCCCAGACCCCGGAATGCCAACCCAGCAGAGCCTTGGACGCCATGGAATGGTGCGCTATGAAGCCCTCAACCACCTGCGACACTACAGAAGAGCTCGTATTAGCGGCCATACAAAGTACGAAGATAAATGAACGGCAAATATCTGCAATATCTACCTGACAGGAGACATAAACACACCCTCCCAGCCCAGCGGACCCAAGGCGGAAGTACGGAAGTCCGATGCTATATACTAATAATGAATATTAATTAATAAGATCTACTAGCCTATATTTAACAATAAAATTGGTAATGCCACACTTGTTAATGGTATAGGTGTGCCCCAGGGTTCAATACTGGGGCCACTTTTATTTAGTCTCTACATCAAGGGTGGGGCATGCGGCTCTTGGCCAATCAGAGTGCGGCTCTTGCATGATTGGATATGTTTAAAAGAATTAGTACATACAGTATTTCCCATAAACTGTAACAGTCATTAAGAATCTTTACCAAAAATCCAACCATAGTCCTACAGACCCTGTTTCCCTGTCTCCCTCCTTTTCAAGGCGGCGTGTAAAAGGTGCCCGTGCAGTAGCTTCACTCACAGCGGGATGTAGGTTAAACAGTCAGGCAGATTTAGCCTACTCTTTATTTGATGAAAGTTGGCCCCATATTCACAGAAAAAGAAAAATTAGGAAATGGAAAAAAGCCGAGCTCTAATGAAGTAGATGATGCGAAGCGCGACATCGTAACGCGGAAATACGCAAAGTCATTGACCTTTCTGTCACATGTGCTGCAACTGTAACAAATGTAACATAAAACACAATCTCAGACGTCCTCCAGAGGCTCCTGATTAAAGTTTGTAACTGTAACAAATGCAACATAAACAGAATCTCAGAGGTCTCCAGAGCTCCTGATTAAAGTTTATGAACTTTGTGCAGCCTAGAGTGCGTTCTCTGCACAGTCCAGTCAGGACCAAGCTGCAGGCACTGAGCGCACAGGCCAGGGGCGAATCAGGGGAGTGGGCTCAGTGGGCAGGGCCCCTCACACCAGCATTAAAAATCAAAAAATCTAATTCTGTCCCAATCAGGGCAGAACAGCACAAAATGTCAGTTTATTTAATATAAATTTATTTCAATCTTGATCAGGAGTAAAACCATTAAATCTAATACGATTATTGAAAATAAAATAAAAAGGCCAGGCATAAAGTTATAGTTTATTGTGATTAAATAACGGTCACATTTAATCAGTTTAAACTACCGCCCCTGGATCTCGTGACTGGTCGGTGCCTTTGTGGCTCTTCAAAGGATCAAGGTTGAACATTTCGGCTCTTGGTCTCTGACTAGTTGGCCACCCCTGCTCTACATTAACGACCTGCCATCTGTGTGCTCTGATTGTGAAATACACATGTACGCAGATGATACTGTGATCTATGTACATGGGAAGGACAAGGAGGAAGTTTGTTTTCCAATGGCTCTACAACTCGTGTCTACATTTAAATCTTAAAAAGACGGAGTGTATATTTTTTACAAAGAGAAAGTCTGACTTACCAGATCCTGAAGTGTATATCGCAGGAGAGAAGATCAGTGTGTAACAGAGTATAAATACTAAATCTGGCTAATTTTAGGTACATCAGACAGAGTTTGAATACAGATGCTGCAAAATATTTTTTTATACTATGATAATGCCACATCTGTCGTACTGTGTCAGCATCTGGTCTCAGGGCTGTAAGACAACGCTGAAACACTCTGTCTATAAACCTTTTCGTCATCACCACTGCAGTATATTGGACAAATATAACCTGCTGAACTGGGAAAACTTTGTAAAATTTCATGATGCTAATCTGGTTTTTAAAATATTATGTGGTTTGGCTCCTCCACCACTTTCTAATTTCATAATGCTGAGCAGGAGACAAACTAGATCTGCCACCTCAAATAACCTGTTAGTCCCTCAGGAAAAGTGCCTTCAGCCAGTCGGCCTTTTCAGGGAGAGCAGTCCAGCTCTGGAACACTGTCCCCTCTCACATACGCAATGTTGATACATTAAGGCCTTTCAAAAATAAGTTAAAATCCTGGTTACTTGAGAATCAAACTTGTGCACATCAGTGTTAATGTATTTTATTTTTGCTGCTTTTGTGCTGATGCCTGCTGCCATTGTAATTCTGCCTGTGTGTAATTGTCTATGGTGTAGTGTTTGTGCCGAATTTTAGGTTGTGGGGGAGCTCATACTAATGAATTGTTTTATCATTTTATAGGCTAATAATGATTGTTGTTATTGTTGTATATTGTTGGCAATCTACATCTTGCCCAGAGACTACAGTGGAAAATTAGCT
This sequence comes from Neogobius melanostomus, assembly GCA_007210695.1. Lineage (NCBI taxonomy): Eukaryota > Metazoa > Chordata > Actinopteri > Gobiiformes > Gobiidae > Neogobius > Neogobius melanostomus. The sequence continues at coordinate 42,426 of VHKM01001206.1, forward strand.
TTGGAGCTAAAACTGGCACATTTACAGTGATGTTAATTAATGTGTATTGTCCCTGTTCAAATAAACTAATAATAAATAAATAAAAATCCTTGACACTGGGTCAGTGTACTTGTGAGTATTTGGATTTTCTTCCTCGTAATTAAAAGGTGCACTATGCAACTTTTTATGTAAAAAAAAAAAGCTGATAAGTGCGTATTTGCCCCAGCGGCTGTATGGGTGGTTAGCTTAGCGCCGTCCATCCCACTGGCTCCTATGATGCTTCAGGAACAATTTTATTTCAGGTTTCACTGGGTCACTGAAAGGTCAAATACGTGTTAATATAAACCTCACCACATTTTTTAGTAAAACATCGTTAACACAATTATATTTAAGAGTTTGCTAAAAATGTTACCCAGTTTTCTTTAGTTTGACCATTTTTGTGATGTTTACAGTTTCACTTCCTTAATGGACACTGACAGGAAGTGACATAGAGGCAAGAATTTTAAACTGTTGCCGTGCCGACCAGGTTATGTCAAACTGCTATGGACAAAGATCTTTAAACTCTAGATAGTACACTTATTTCTTGATACGGTTTTGATCTCCTTGAGTTATTTCATGACTCTTTGATACTTGTGACTGACCTTATGTCATATCTGGAAAGAAAACATCTTTGAAATGTTATTTCAGTTTTATAGGAGGCACAGACTTTAGCTCCATTTGTTCATGGATTTTCACTTCTATTTGTATCAAATAGAACATTTGTTTCCTACTTTAAAGAGAGGGGTCTGACAGCAGACGAACCACGTGACCCACTGCCTCAGTTTTGTCCCCACGTGTGTGACCGTGTTTAGTCCAAACTCCAGACTTCTCTCTGCTAACAGCACTGAGCTACTGAAGTTAACCCTAACCCCAAGTTCTACCTGTGAAGCAGAGAGAAGTCTGGAGTAAACACGGTCACACACGTACAGACAAAAATGTAGGGACAAAACTGAGGCAGTGGGTCACGTGGTATGTCTGCAGTCAGACGCTCGTGACTTTAAAACCAATATTTATTGAAGATGGGACAGTGATACAATGAATGCTAACTGTAAGAAAGGGGGCTATGGAGGTGTTTGAAGTGAAATGAATTTAACCGGGAAATAACTATTGTAAAAGGGGAGTGAGTGACCGGGTGAGAGCACACCGTTTACCAAGGAGGACAAAAAGCGGCAGGGTAATCTAAAATGTATTACAGGAAAATTAAAAACAGTAAGAATGCCCACAAATAAAAACGTTATAATAAAAGTCCATTAAAAGCAAGGTGGGCTAAAAAAGGATAAGACTGCAATACTAAAAAGGGCACTGGCCACGGTAAAGTGCTGTGTGCAAGCAGGTCCTCCTTATCCCTCCTGGTCCAGGGTAGGGGTCCCTCTGGTCACACGCACTGGAATGTAAAGCATACGCCAGCACGGGGGTCCGAAACTACAGGGCCTGAGGCTATGCTGGTGGAGTGTCGCTACAATACTTATGGTGCGTACAGACCAAACGCTGACACGCCACCAACTTCCATGTTAACCCTATGTAGACGTGCTTCGAGATGTAAGCAAAGATATCGCGCGTATGAAGCGTAGCAAATGTGAGCAGATGAGGATAAACGCGCGTCAAAGCCAGTGAGAACAGCGCGGTACAGAGCAGCGATGCCCCGCCCACTGCTTCATGCACTCAAGTAATCACAATCTACACGTGCGTTCATTTACACTTTGTTCAGGTGTGAGGGGTAGTTGCGCCCCTAGAGGCTGAAGGAGCGTGGACGCATGTTTGGTCTGAACGCACCTTTACACACAAGGCAGAGTCCTCCTCTGCCCCTGCGTGTATATCGCCTAGCAGCACTTGCGGTCTCAGCGTGCTCGTAGTCCCCGATGCGTGTGCCGTCCTGCTCTCCAACCCGTGGTGGTGATGGTGGTGTGGTGTGGTGCACCGTGGCTCTCCTGCTCCTTCTCTGTGCGTCTTTGTTCTCTCCTTCGTTGCTCCTGTGCTCCCTTTGTTTGTTTCAACAAACAGCCAGACACAGGTGCACTGATTGTTGCGTCAGGGATTGGGGTAAAGTCATGTGATAACATCAGGTGGTAAAAGCATGTGACTCTGGCAAGTTCTTAAAACTGTCAAAGTTAAAATGCACTGCAAAGATAAAACCAATATAAAAACACACTAAAACCACAGCACACAATAAAAACTAAATCAAATGCCATGTCACTTGTGCTGGATCACACTAACTACTGAACCCTGGGAATGAATGGAGAAAACTGAAATAAAATGATAAGTATTACTTACAACAGATGTTATATAAGTCAGATTTTCAAAAGCAAGAACCAGCCGTCACCCCTGATCAGGGGGATAGGGTTAGGGTCAGGGATTAGGGTTATGATTAGGGTTAGGAACTGCAAATGTGATGCAAATTGCGTTTCACTCACACATATTTTAAGAAACTAGAAGGTCTTGGCTTTCAAATGAGGTATCACAGTGGCATATGGGCTGTAAACTCTCCAGTCAATACGCTTTGAGATTTGGACATGCACAATTACTAACCCTAACTTGAGGTTTGGCCTGAGCCCGAGCTCGGCCCAAGCCATTCGGCCGGGCCTAATGTCACGCATGACAGTCTGGTTTGTTTCAGGTTCGGGCTGACAATTCAAGTTAATTGCTCAGCCTCGGGTCTGGCTTTATGACCACGGGCCTGGGTCAGAATGGATTTTTTGAGCCCTAGCTTAGCTCTAACCCTAACCCTAAGGTCATATGTACTTTAAAGACATAAACGAATCACGGCCCATTATTGATTTGATGAGGCCCTATTCAAGCGGCAAATATAATCTGTGGAAGGTTAGCGCTAGGCTGGTGAGCGACCGGGTAAAGGCTGTCTATATTTTCAGAAGAACATAATCAGAAATCTGTCAAAATAAATGACTTTAGAGGTACAAATAGCCCATGGGTCAGCAGTCATAAGCCAGCCAATCAGAAGTGGGAATTAGCGAAGAATGGAGAATGACCAATCGCAGAAGAGTATCCCAGCTGACTTTAATATGAAGTAATGGGCCGTTTACAGGCAGAAACATGTCAACTTAAAATGTGAAACTAATATATGATATACAGTAGACTCATTGTATGCAAAGTGACATATGTCAAGCCTTCTGGTTTGACATATGTTGTTTTAATGTTGATGCTTACAGCTTGTAAAAGCCACAAATTCAAAATCTCAGCAGATTAGATTATTGTGAAAGGGACTATATTGTAGCTCAAAGTGTCTCCTTTCATCAGCTACTGTAATGAATCCAAAACACCTGCAAAGGGTCCCTGAGACTTTAAATGGTCTCTCAGTGGTTCAGTAGAATTCACCATCATGGGTTCAGACTGCTGACCTGACAGTTGTGCAGAAAACCATCATTGACAAAAGCCTCAAAAGGAAATAGCAAAAGAAGTTGGATGTTCTCAAAGGGCTGTATCAAAGCACATTAATAGAAAGTTAAGTGGAAGGAAAAGTGTGGAAGAAAAAGGTGCACAAGCTGCAGGGATGAGCACAGTCTGAAGAGGACTGTCAGGAAAAGGCCATTCAAAAGTGTGAGGGACCTTCACAAGGAGTGGACTGAGGCTGGGGTAGTGCATCAAGAGCCACCACACACAGACGATCCTGGACATGGGCTTCAGATGTCGTATCCTCTTTAAGCGCTCCGAACTACAAACAACGTCAGAAGCATCTTGTGGGCTAAAGAACGAAAGACCTGGTCTGTTGCTCAGTGGTCCAAAGTTCTCTTTTCTCATGAGAGGTAATTTTGCATCTCATTTGGAAACCAAGGTGCCATAGTCTGTAGGACGAAAGGAGAAGCACACAATCCAAGATGCTTGAAGTCCAGTGTGAAGTTTCCACAGTCTGTGCACTGTAAATTGTGATTAGTAAACCTTACTCAAAAAATTGCAGACACAAATTGCCACAATTTAATTGAGTAACAGTTACCATTATTAAAGCATGCTCTATATAATCAAGGAAACCTTACTCTTTATAAAGTATAGTTTACTCTAAATCATTAATGAAACCTTACTCTTTACAAATTAAGGTTTACTCTAAATAATCAATGAATCCTTATCTATTAGCGCCTGATTAATGAAACTTGTAATAACCTTAGTATTGTACAATGTATATTGTAAAACATTAATAACCACCATTTCTGGTTGTGTAATAAAACAAGTTGGTTAGAACAAAAGAGCATTTTTTTTTTTTTATGAACAACCGGTTTTCTTCGAAATAACAAAACAAAAAACAAAGGAGAAATTAGACATTCGTAATCTCTTGAACAGACAAATGTAAAATGTTTTTTAACAGATTATTTCTGAATTTCTCCAGTAGTTTATCTAAAAACGGAGCACATGGTTCTACCTCAGAATCTAGCTGATCAGGGTACAAGTTTTTTTTATGGATCTTTTAGAGACGAGCTTCTAAACATGATGAATGCTCTCTTCAGACCAATGGGTGCTGGCTGCTCTGCTTTACGACGACGACACTGGAGGCCGCCATTGCTGTAGTACCGCCATATACCCGCTAGGCCCCCATTGGAATGCATTGGACTTTAGACACGTTAAAAACAACTTTAATGCCCGGTGCCTAATTGTTTGGAACTGTCTAGAGCTAGATATTCATCCTGTGATTACGATGGGTTAGACACAATCAGAGGCACCGGGCTGGTTATCGTAGGAAACATTTTAGAAATCTCCTACTTAACGGGGGTCTGACTGTTAGCATTGGAGCTGCGCGAGCTACACGTCACGCAAGGGCGGAGCTACAGTGAAGATCCCGCCCTTATGCCTTTATTAGGAACATGCTTCGTCAGAGCTGGGGAGGAGGAGTCTGTAAATCCACCATGATTTCCCCCTCGAACGTGGTCATTGTGGTAAACGGGGAGGAGTGAGGAATGACGGTCTATTTAATAACCTAAAAGCCCCCTATGGACAGGTGTGGAAAATTAGCCCATGTGCTATAACACTTTAAACAATGCATCTGGTTTGTCTAATGTTAATTGCTATGCCCGTATTAGATAAATATATAAATGAAAATGAAATTAAATGAATAATATGTCTATGCTTCAGATGGGGTCTTTCCTGCTGTCTTTAAATGGGCGGTGGTGAGGCACCTACTGAAGAAGAGCTATTTAGATTTTAATGATTTTAACAATTTTAGACCGATATCTAACTTACCATTTTTAAAGGGGGGTATTATGTAAAATGGACTTTTTCAAGCTTTATATCATGTTATTATGTCATTCCCTCATTAAACACATGCCTGGAGTGTTGCCTTGGCTCATTCACATATTTTTGAGTAATCAGTAAAACTTAGACGGCAGCCATTTTAGGTGTAGCTATGCCTCAGTCCTCCTAGGAACGCCCCCACCTCCTGGAGACGCCTCTGGACCTTTGTCACCAGCCAAGCCACCAACCACTGCTCCTCAGCTCAGCAGAGCCCCCTCCCCGCACAGTAGTGTTGTTTAGATGCCACAGCAGTGTGCTGAAGGGGGCGTGTCGGAAAGCTTCTTAAAGAGACAGAGGCCTATTTCAAGACGTTCAGTACAGCCATTTTGAGAGAGCAGTTTTATTCAAGGCAGTTATTTTAATTTACTGCATATACAGACCAACAGAAGGTTACGTCATCATTGTAGTATGCTATAGACTGGTGCTATGTGACTGAAAAAAGCATAATACCCCCTCTTTAAGCAAAATTTTAGAAAAACTTGTCTTTATCCAACTTAGTGATTTTAGTACTGCACATAATGTCCTTGAAAAATTCCAGTCTGGCTTTAGGGTAAACCACAGCACCGAGACGGCCCTTTTAAAGATTTTAAATGATTTTAGATGAAATTATGACTCACAGAAGGTGAGGCTGCATTTCAGGTTCATGCAGCAAAAGTGTGGAACAGCTTCAGTGAGAACGTGAAACAGGCCTCAACTCTGACTGTGTTTAAGTCCAGGCTGAAAGCACACTTATTCACACTTATTGCTGCCTATGGTAATTGATTGTATTTTAATGTCTGTGTAAGTTCTCAGTCGTAGTCATTGAAGATTGTATTTTAACTCATTTTAATACATAATTTAAAAAATATCTTTTAGTATAATTAAATATAATATAATTAATTTTAATATTTTAATGAGTTTTTATGAGTTGTATCGATTTAATTGTTTTATTGTGTTTCTATTGTGTTTGTTGTAAGGATTGTAACAACATCTGAACAAGCTCCTGACTCATGCTTTGCTTAAACGCTACACAAACGCTACATTCTGAACATAACATAAGTACAGATAAAATACAAACACATAGACACAAACAACTGACTCACTGATAGGCAGTCACCCTCTCTGTGCAGAGAAGTGCAAGACTAGGATATAAGGCAACTGTCAACGGGGGTCTGGACTTTACTTCTTCTCTTTCTCTGAAGTCACCAGCTGGTTATACTGCTTTGTAAGTAGGAGAAATCATTTTTTTTATTGACTTCATGTAATATTCTAATTTTCTGAGATTTTAAATTTGGGGTTTTTACAAGCTGTAAGCCAAAATCATCAACATTAAAACAAACAAAGGCTTGACATATGTCATTTTGCATGCAGTGAGTCTTTTTCACAATATTTTAAGTTTTACCTGTATAGGCTCTTTAGAATGTTGTTAAAATGGTAAGTTTCACCTGTAGTTTATAACTGAGGTGGAGGTTGTGTTCATGTTCTAGAATTGTATTTAGTCGGAGCAGGTGCCACTACAACAACAGTTTTTAAAAGAAATGTAACAAAAAGATCGATATTTGACAGTGATCAGACACATTATTCTTATTCTACTGACCAACATCATGCTCATGTTTTTGAGTATTGTCCTCGCTTTTATGAGGAAATAATTAGACCACAGTTCATATGAGCTGGAAGAGAGAACTCTGAACTTTGGGACCGTTTTTGTTTTATCTGAATTGACCCGGGAATTACAGAGAAATTAGCAACAAACTAAGACTAGAAATCTGCATAAGGACAGTTAGTTACCGCCATGGACGTTTCAGCTGCTCCACCTCCATTTGAATCTATTCACCTTGCCCGCCCCTTCTCTCCTATTAGTCAACATGGGACATGGGAGTGTGACATCATCACATTCTAGAAGCTGAAAACTGCAGGTTAGAAGCCAGTTTTTCCTATTAACTGCATTACACTTTCACAAGTCGTAGCTGAAAAGAAAATGATCATTAATATCAGTCACTGGGTCCATGATCTCTCTGTACAAGACCAAACATGTCCTCATAAACAAAATAATATTACCTCTATATAATATTACAGGCATTAAGAACGCTGTGATGTCACCTGAAACCCAGGTAGGTTTTTAGAATGGAATTGAAAATGTACTACAAGTTTGAATGTCGTGTACAAAGGCCCAACCAGGGACTGAAGTTGAAAATCAGCACAATATCCCTGTCAAATAAATAAATAATAAATCATATAAATAAACTATAGGGAGAGAAAGAAATCTCCACACACAAAAAAAACAGATAAATGTCATAGTATTTGGTGGTGACTGGACTCACAAACTTGTGCTCATGCTTTTGAATGTTGTCTCCACTTTTGGACACCTATCAGAGAATATAACACGCGCTGACAGAGAAGACCATGAGCTTTGAGACCGTTTTTGTTTCATGTAGGTTCTCCCAGTAACGATGGAGACATTAGCCTAAAACAAAGACAACATGTTTTGCAGTTCAACAGTTACCATAGTTACCATGGTGGAAGTCTTATCTGCCCATCGCCTGAAAATAGATGAACCTTTGGGCCTGAAGTCTGATTTAAAGGTGCAATGCGCTGTTTCCCATCCAAGCTACTCAAACAATGTTTATCTAAAGCCGGGAGCGTCAGAGTATTATAGTGTTTTTTCTTTTGTACTTTTGAACACAACACATTCATTTGCATGACTTTTGGTTGATCACCTTCTGAACCGGTGTTCTGTCAAAATCTTGTCGAAATGTGTGATTTATTGCTATTGCGCATGCGTATGACGAGGACTCTGTAATGTCAAAAATATATTTGCCATGCACATGTGTAACGGCTGAAGTGAATATCTGTGCTATGACCTGAACAGTCATCTCAGGTCATGTCACGGATAGAGACTAGGCCTTGGGATAGCGCGTACGTGCAGAGAATCAACAGATATGTTGACGTCAGCCTATCATGTCTTGTCGATCTGATACGTACGAGTGCGGTATAAGTATGTCCCTGAGTGTGTGAGAGGGCAGAGCACTGTGAGCCCGCCATTTTGCTGTCTGTGTTTAAGACAATAAATGGCCACTTGATTCAGACTTCAACACTCTTCTGCATTTTTTCATTACGTTATTATATAAACAAAAATGCTTTTACAACTCCCACTTATTCCTTCAAGCCGTCAAACTGAGACCCCCCAGTTTCATTAGGCCCGAGCGCCATCAGGGCTGGCGAAGGGGCTCTTGTAATCGTATAGAAAAGTGCGCGGAGCGCACAAAACGAGCGCAAAGCGCTCGCCTCCTCTCAAACATGCACTAACACACTCCTCTCGTCGTGCACGTTCCGTGCACGTTCCGTGCACGTGCACATGTATCAGAAAACAAACATTGTAATTGGACGGTGGATTGGCGGAGCGCACTCCCCCAAAGTGCGTGGAGCGCACAAAACGAGCGCGATGCGCTCCCCTCCTCTCAAACACTCACTAACACACTCCTCTTGTCGTGCACGTCCCGTGCACATACATATATAATGCAAAAATCAACATTGTAATTGTACAGAGCCCATAAAAGTCAATGGGCGACTGAGAGCCCTGGGTCACTGACGGGCACTTCGTGCCCGTCAGTGACCCAGGACCTCTACCATGAGGTAGGAATGTATCATGGGAACATTGTTTTCGTATGGAAATATTATTCTTTCTTTCTTTCTTTCGCACCGTCGCAATTTTCACCCAGTGAACATCGACGAAAAGTCACAGATTTTGGCCCAAAATTCAAACCCGATCCGACGCAACTTTTGACTATTTCCAAATTTTGAATTTCAAAATAGTGGCGCGAGAGCGCCAACTCCGTTTTTTTTTAACATTGCGAGATAGGACTTGGCCAAAAATGAAGTTTGTCGTAGAATCATAGAAATCGGTACAGACGTGCATCATGACAAGTTGAGGAAAAAATATTATTACGGCAACGCCGTCCGCCATATTGGGTGTCGGCCATTTTGGATGACAACCCGCTAAGCAGGAATCCGCCTTTATTTTTCATTTTGTACAAAATCTATCTCCTCCTAGAGCGTTTAACGGAACGACCTAATTTTGGGTGGAAAATAATCTTGAGAAGTAGAACTTTAAAAGTTATCCAAATTACTTTTCTAAGTTTTACGGTTTTTATGCGGCGAAGCCGCAAACTGTACGAAGAATTTTGAGATTTTTCGCAAACAAAAAATGGCTGCCATTCGCACATATGAAGCCTGATTTTGCTCATTTTGTTATCAGTTGTTAAAGTCACAGTCCTAAACACTTTCATTTGGCAAAATTCAAATTGGGGCACGATAGCGCCCCCTATAGGAATTATATGGAGAGTACAAATTTTAGTTTTACGAAATTAAAATAATTTGGCACAAAATTCTATTTGGTCATTCCGATCAGAAAAGTCAATCACACCCATGCCATATTTTCATGGTGTTGCCGTAGCGATGACCAGAACGTCCCATTTTATTCTGATGGAAAAATGTTAAACTCCATAATTCAGCAAGAAGTGAGAAACCAAAGGTTATCCAAAGTACTTGGATAACCTTTGTGGATGTTCTGCAGCCCTAAGTAAAATGTAAAAATATGCTTCAGTTTGCAGATATAGTGTGATACAAATTCATACTAATTTTTCTCTGTATAATGTCAAAATTGAGCGCGGAGTGCGCGTTAGCGCATTCCAAAAATCCTAAAACTAAGACCCTTGGGAAAAAAGTTAAAAACAAACATAAAGGCGCGAAGCGCCCCCTTGCTTTAGGTAGGGCAGTCGGCGAGGGCCGATAATCGCCGCTTGCGGCTATATTTGATTTTGTTATGATTTGCACTTCTCCACTGTATTACTGATTTAACTGATAAAGAATGAGTTTAGAATATTTATGTGAAGATGCCAACGAATGCATTTAACGAATATAGTTGAGTGGACATGGGCATTCTGCGTTCGACTATATTCGTTATTTATGCACATTGTAATAACAAACATGTCATGTCATGTCATGTCATTTTCTTCCACTTGTCCGTTGCCGGGTCGTGGGGGCAGCCGCCGGAGCTGCCAAATCACAGTGCACCAGCCCCCATGGCTCCTTCTGCAGGTGGTGGGTCCACGGAAGGACGGCCTCACGGTTCAAACCGGGCCTGTTGGTCTCTCCTAGGGGCTACCAGTGTTGGCAGACACTGGAGGCAATGTGGGTGAAGTGCCTTGCCCAAGGACACAACGACAATGTGCACCGTCAGGAGGCGGGATTCGAACCCACGACCTTCCGATCATGAGACGACCCGCTCTACCATCTGCGCCACTGTCGCGCCTGTAATAACAAACATAACAAAATAAATGAATGTACCCACGTTTAGCTAAAGAAAGTACTCACGTGAGTAGTTAAGCAGGAGTCCATACATTTGGACACAAACCGGCCTCCCCTCAGGGCGTCCTCTGTGTAATGTACTCTGTATTGAGAATGAGGAGTTCACGAGACAGAGCCCCCCCCCCCTCCCCATCCCCGCCTCGCCGACATATTGGCTGTGCTCCGGCGGCAATACACATCGTTTACGTGTGTTGTTAACGCCGTAGTAGCGGAGGTTCTTGCTATTCCGCACTGTTTTACCGCAAGTCACTGCTGTGTTAAAAACTGCTCCAATACCTCACACGATAGACATGGAAAACGTAGGAACAATGGGATACCGTTTTTTAGGCTACAGAAATGGACACAGCATCAAAGAGCGCAGGTCTGACCTGTCAAAACATGTTGGAAACGTTTGTGTACATTGAACATCTCGTAACAATGTAGTGTTTACGAAACACGCACTTTATTACTTTGTCATTTTGCTAAATGCAATGTAATGACGACACACTAAAACGCATGTGAAGAAAGTTACTTTTGCCAGTACAACGCTGTTTTCACCAGCTGGAGGCTTGTAGAGCCAAGTCCTGCACCCAGCCACAGCAGAAAGTCTCATAACTTTCCAAAGACTTGTGGCTTTTAAACTCCAGCATCGTGTAGTAACTTACACCAAATACAAGTTAGTTTACTATGTCCATGTATGTGCACAGAGGTAAATGGTCCAGGTCTCCGCTGCAGGGAGCTCGTATGTTGATGTTTTGAATGTCTGCAAGCTTCTCCAAATACCGCTGTTTTGCTCTTGGTATGAGCTTGTTCCTGTAAAGTCCCTTTTCTTTCGCCTTATCTCTTTGCATTGCTTTACTTTCCTCATTTCCGTTGTCGTATTCGTAGATCCGTCTCTGTCTCGCCGAAAACGTAAATGCGCAAAATTTAAAGTGCTCTGGAATATGAGGAATGCGTGAAATTCTGGGGGCGTGCCCCCAATCCGCAGCCAATATGTCCGACAGGCTCAGAGCCCCCCCAAATCACCCCAACTCAGCACGTAACTCCTCATTCTCAATAGTTTAGTGCAGGCCCACATGTGTCCTCTGTTTACGGTCACACATGTCCAAAACAAGGACAGAACCACCTGATCTCCCCTCGGCCTGTGGTGTGTGTGGCGCCCCCTGCTGGCCGGTCCTCGCCTCTGTCTGTGTCAGATCTGCAGCGGTTTGTAGCTCCGCCCCTGGCTCCCCGCGTTTCCTTTCACCTTCTCCGCACAGCACCGCCAGGCCGTGTCGGAGGATGTGTGCATAGATCCCGGTCCGGACCAGAGAAAAGACCGAGCCGCGGCTCTCCGTGTGGACCGAGCGGCGGAAGAGCGTCAGCGGACTGCGGAAGAGAAGCGACGCCTCGGCCGCAGCAGCAGGGAGGTGGCTTCGGGGCTTGTAAACAGGAGCAGGCGGACGAAGGCATCACTGGAGCCGCTCCTCCATCCTCTGCTCTGTTGTCGACGCAGCGATGCTCGTTCCTCTGTAGGATCAGCGCTAATCCGGGCCACAGCCGCTCCACAGCCGCGCCGCTCAGCATCAGCGCCACGGGCCGCGCTTCGCGGCCGTTATCCGCAGCAGCGCCATGCCGTAGACTCAACATGAAGCTGTAGCACCGAGGGCTCCGATGGGTAAGACTGGGGCCACTGCTGTGAGGGGCCGGGGAGGAGGGGGTCACTGTGAGGCCTTTGTGCGCTGCTGTGGGTGTAGTCACGATGCTTCTGCCGGACAGGGGTCTGTTTCTGCCGGACAGGGGTCTGTGTGTGGGGAGGCCGGGCAAGGCCAGGGCCTTTGGCACAGTTTGTGTAGCGGCGGTGAGGTCTGTGGGGTCCCGCTGCTGTGCGCTGCAGAGCGGCTCACAGCAAGTGCAGCCCGCGGGTCAGCTCGGGTCAGTCCGCACGTTAGAACGGCTCCTTCCGTGAGGAGTCTGGGCAGTGGTCAGGGGTAAATGTCTTACACATGTGTCCGGTATAGCCTTTAGGAGCGGCCATGATCTGAACATATTGGACCCAGTCACTGCCTCAGACCTGTCACTGTCACTGTGACAGTAGAGACTCTTATGGCAAGAGTCAAACCAGAAGGAAGTCACGTGGGGCTGTGGTGCCACTGAGATGCAGAGGTGATAGACTGACAGATGTGACTATAGGGTAGCAGCAGCACGGCACAGTTTGGTTTGTGTGTGAACAGACACTGATGCTTTACTCAGCCTTATCTCCCTCACTAGGCTACTCCTCAGTCTAAAAGCAGATTAGATCTGATTACTGTTGCAACACAAACACATCCACCCTGTCGTCTGCTTCATGGGATCATGTAATATTAATTATTGTAATTAGATTCAAAGAAAGTCTACAAATGTGTTTATCTTTTCGTAGCGTTCATAAACTCAACTCAGACCAGGAAATAACTGCAGGGAAAGTCCGATGTGTTGAAAGTGAAGTGTCTGTTGAACATTCTGACAAAGTGATAGTTTATAGTTTGTGCTCTGAATAATGACAGTGTTGATGTTTGCGTTACATTTGCACTTGGGCCTAATGAAAATACTGACATTAATGAGCAGAATGAGACTGTGGTCTTAATCTGGGCTGAGCTGAACCTTAGTGTGCTGATGAAGCCTTTTGGATGAGAGGCGAAATGTTGAGAGATAATTTTGTTATTCAAAAGCAGAAAGTTTGGAGTGAAGACATGCAGCATGAATGTGTTGTGGATCATATTTGTAGTATTATTGATGAGTTCACGCAGTGACAATAGTTGAGCAATGTCATAATCGTCCAGCAGTTTGATTTAACGTTAGTTTGAGTCCAATGCGGGTGAATAGGGTTTAAAAAAATGTGAAGTTGTAGAACTTTTACTGTAGTTTACTGGCTTCATTTTATGTTTTCATATTAAAATTTTTCCTACATGAAAACATTGTATAAAAAGTGGCCCAAACGAGGCGAGGAAGAGTTAATTATATATATATATATATATATATATTCCATTGATATTTGGAAAGTAACTGTATTCTACATACTCTCAAATGAAAATGTAACATTACCATAATACAGTTACTCGAAATGAGTATTCTAAATACATGTATTTAGTTACTCCCAACAGTGTCATGTAATAACCGTTGGTACAACACTGTTCAGTGGCTCAGATTTGAGTCTTCCTGTACTTGTTTATAGTTCTCTCAATGGAAAGAAAGGAGGTGGACATCAGCCCCGTGACAGCGGAGAGAAGTAAGATAAGATAAGATAAAGTGCTTTATTGTCATTGTACAAGCGTACAATGAAATAGTGTTCAGGTGTTAGTCCTGAGCTGCTGCGACTGAACCGCGCTGCCACTGTGTCAACCTGACCTGCATGACTTTGGAGGTCGGGGAAACTGTAGCACTCGGTCTTGTTTTCATGACGCCATGACAACTGAATTGTTTGAACACATGATACACTCTGTTTGCGGTTGAAATGTAGAAAAGTTGTTCTTGTTAACGTCTGGTGATATAGTTGTGCTGTTTGTTGTGGTCTTTGTGGTTCTCTCTTATGACAGAGAAATCAAAAGGGAAGTAGCTACAGTATTTTGCTGTGTGTATTCGGCTCTGTTATTGGCCGCTGCTTTCCGTTGGTTAACATTTGGGACGACTTTGGTCTAGTTGCGTCTTTCTGCCACAAGTCCAGTGGTTGACACCCTACACTATGTCTTTAACTAGTCACGACTTGGGAAGACTCACTGCGACTAAAAATTATAGAGAAATTGGGCTAAAAAAAATCATGTGCTCATCTTTAGGAGAGGTTCAGAGTTCTTATTGTCTGCCTGTCATTCCCATCGCTGATCCCGTGTGAAGGGCTGCTCAGAGCTCTGTGCTCTTCACAGTGATTTTTCCACTGCTATACCCGCACTCCTTCCCATCATTCCCAGAAGGACATTTGTCTGCCATTGTCCTCCGAAAGCCGAGCTGCGTGTTTCGTGGATTACGGCCAAAATAACAGCACTAGTTTCAGTCTATTCTGTAATTTGATGCGGGAGGCGTGTGCGTGATTGGATAAACCTTCCAGTGCAGAGTGTTCTGGAGGGTGAACGCCAAGATTTTGGATGTGGACCAGTTGCAGCATGGCCTAGAGGCTTTGAGGAGAGTCGGCATGTATCACCAGTATCACCTGGCACTATGCGTGCTTCTCGGCGGCGCAAAAAATCCCCTTCGCCAATCAGAATCGGAAGTTAGAAGGAGGTGTATATTGCAGTACAATGCGAACGCTGATGATGCACTTCCTGAAGGCCCAAGGGGACCACCTCATGACATCTGCAGGTGGGGGGGCAAGTGTTTGGAGCTCTTTAGAAGGCGACACATAGTTTGACACCAAATAGAGTTTTTCATAGATTTAGAGGGGGCTGATTGAATGCAAATAAGCCCAGGATGAATAACAAGAAATTCAAAAGTTATTCTAGTGGGCCAACCCTGTTAAACCTCAACAAGAAGTAAATTTAGATCTGATATCATAAAGTGAGCGGTGGTAAAGCTTCATCAAATACAGTAGTGGACAATAATAATATGTCATCTCATCTTTTATGAGAAACATGTGTCTCTGTAAAACCTTTAGACAGACTGCAGCCTGTCTGTGCAGAGGTGAAGCAGGGACAACCTGTGTGTGAAAGCGTAAACTGTGTAACGCATTTTCATGAAGCGTTTTCATGGCTTCATGGCTTCCTTCTTCTGGGACTTCTTGGGTGGAGAGAAAGACGAGGCTCGTGATGAAAAAGCAGCCAGAAAAAGGCACTCTGATGGAGAAGAAGGGAGAAGAAGATGAATGACACCGCCGAGCCGAAGAAGGCCAAGAAAGCCTTTCAAGAAACCAGCAACTCCCAGGAAGGCCCTGCTCCCCATGCAAACCCAGGGTTAACCCCGCAGCTGATAACGCATATATCGCAGAACCAGCCATCCAGAGAGGCTCCTGTCTGTAATCCGTCCAGCTACGAGGAATTTACTCAGGATGAATTCAACAAGCTTTGTAGTCCAGCACTCTAAACCAGGTCCAATCCCAGGTCTTGAGTTATTTTGATGAACAAGAGTACTGCGAGGCTGAATCCAGGTCTAAACCAGGGACTAATCCTAAACCCACCGGATCTGTTCTGTGCTCAAAGCGACTTCTTCACCTGTTATTTCCTCTGGCGCTCAAGGCCATTTGGGGGCAACAGTGGTGCAGAGAGTAGAGCGAGTCGTCTTGTGATCTGAGGGTCAGCAGTTCGAATCCCGCAGGGATCCACCCACTTTTGTTGTGTCCTTGGATAAGACATTTCACCCACCTTGCCTCCAGTGTCTGCGTACACTGGTGTATGAATGAGAGAGTGAACAGGTGACTGGTTCCTTGATGTAAAGCGGTTCGAGTGCCTAAAGCAGGTAGAAAGGCGCTATATAAATGTGACCATATCAAAATCCTGACCAGCTTAGATAGACATTATTCCAAATTTGAAAGTCTAAGATATCGATGTGGACGTTTTTAAGCCTCAGTTATGCAGAAATTACCTTAAAAGCTCAGTGGCGGAACGTTAGAGGAGGCACTAAGCTTTCAAATGAGGAATGGCAGTCCAGGTTGAGTGGTTGAGGTGCTGGGGAATGTGCAAGCTACATCCCCTGACTTAAGGTGCACCTGAAGGAGGGTGAAGGAAGGTGAAGGAAGGTGAAGTAGGATAGAGTGCTGAATTACTGTTGTTAGCACCATAGTCCAAATCAAGTTGAGCCACATATCCTCAGCCACACCCTCTGATGAACTGGAACAACCCTGAATCAACAGAGGAAAGAGCGACAAAAAAAATAAACAATGGTACTGTAGTCTTGCACTACATTACATTACATTACACCATTTTACAGTACACTAACTTACTGTACACTAACTTACAGTCTTTCTGATCACAATTTCATTCTATGCTTAAGGAAAATTAAAAACAAGCTCTCAGTCAGACCTGATAAAAGTAAAACGTATACATTTATACTTAAAAGTGTGCAAAAAATCTTATAAAATGTTTTTGAACATCTAAACTGGTCTAATGTAGTTGATAGTAATAATGTGGAGGATAGCTCAAATACATTTAATGTAATGTGTGACATTTTATCCCAGTTTACAAAGAAAGGAGTATCCAAACTGTTAGAGAAATAACAATAGTGCTCGAGAGGATTGATGAAGAATAGGCAGCAGTCAGGATTATACAGGAGAAGTTTATTTACCATCGTTACGGGACCCGGAGACATGAACTCGAGACATTGCGCTAGTCCTACCATTCAAGTCTGTCTATGCTTCCACAGAAGAGGGATAAATACCGTCTAAGAGCGTCATACTGATACACAAGCAAAACATTCAGTGGCTGAGAGTGGGCGCCTGAGCACCACAGTCAAGGCTATGACAGAGATAGTACGACTTTACAGCTTGACCCAGTATGATAAATAGCGATTTAATGTTATCTTCTAACACAAACAATGTAGAAATAACCTCCCATGGATAAATATTGATATTATAAAATTGATGAAAGAAAGAGACAATGCTTTAAAGAAATCCCTGAAAACAGGTTCTACCAGTGACCGACATATCTTTACATCACAGAAATAATGCTGTCAAAGAGATACGTAAAGCCAGGGCGAAGTTCTTCATTGATTTAATGAACAAAGCTAAAGGAAATGGCAAATTGGTATGGAAACAACTAAATTGTCTATTGAAACGTAAAAAAGATCATACTTCTAGAGATCTACAGCTACACATACATGGAACCCTAACTGACAATTTAGATATTATAGTAAACAGTTTTAATTTTTTATCAGCTCAATTAAGGAACTAACAATGCTATTAAAATGTCCAAAAATCCCATGCAACCCTGTGGATGCCAGTAAACCAATATTCTTAATACAGTCAATTACAGTCCCAACAGTTTTACAAATAATATCCCATCTTAAAAACTCCAAAGCTAGAGACACTTTTGGTCTCTGTGAAGTTTTAAAAAATTACTAGAAAGAAGCCCTTGCTTACCCAATTACACACTTGATTAATTTATCTATTAAACAGGGTTTAGTGCCCACTGCATGGAAAACTACTCGAGTTACACCCGTGTTTAAGACGGGAGACAAGTCAAACCCTGAAAATTATAGACCAATAAGTATTGTTCCAATTATCTCAAAATAGCTGAGAAATGGGTTGCCTCTCAACTAATTGAACATCTAAATAGTGGTCAGAGCACACCAGTACAACTGGGCTTGGCGCAGCACTTTATCAAATACAAAATGGAACAATTCAAGTCCTCGCTGACGCAAGCCGTGCTCTTTCTCGCAGTGAAGTGCGATACCCCTCCCACAAATTAGAATTCTTAGCCTTGAAATGGGCCATAACAAACACATTTCATGATTATCTCTATGGAAACACGTTTCCTGTTATCACAGATAACAACCCCTTGACATGTGGCATATGATAAAAAAAACATGAACCCCACCCCGTCCCGAATTTCAGGGCAACTCATCTGGTCACCCTAACACTAGCATTACAGTACACTAACATACCGTACACTAACATACCGTACACTAACATTACCGTACACTAACATACCGTACACTAACATTACTGTACACTAACATACCGTACACTAGCATTACGTACACTAACATACGTACACTAACATTACTGTACATAACATACCGTACACTAGCATTAAGTACACTAACATACCGTACACTAACATTACTGTACACTAACATACCGTACACTAACATTACTGTACACTAACATACCGTACACTAGCATTACAGTACACTAACATACCGTACACTAACATTACTGTACACTAACATACCGTACACTAGCATTACAGTACACTAACATACCGTACACTAACATACCGTACACTAACATACCGTACACTAGCATTACAGTACACTAACATACCGTACACTAGCATTACCGTACACTAACATACAGTACACTAACATTACCGTACACTAACATACCGTACACTAGCATTACAGTACACTAACATACCGTACACTAGCATTACTGTACACTAACATACCGTACACTAGCATTACAGTACACTAACATACCGTACACTAGCATTACTGTACACTAACATACCGTACACTAACATTACTGTACACTAACATACCGTACACTAGCATTACAGTACACTAACATACCGTACACTAGCATTACAGTACACTAACATACGTACACTAACATTACTGTACACTAACATACCGTACACTAGCATTACAGTACACTAACATACCGTACACTAACATTACGTACACTAACATACGTACACTAACATTACTGTACACTAACATACCGTACACTAGCATTACAGTACACTAACATACCGTACACTAGCATTACTGTACACTAACATACCGTACACTACATTACTGTACACTAACATACCGTACACTAGCATTACAGTACACTAACATACCGTACACTACATTACGTACACTAACATACCGTACACTAGCATTACAGTACACTAACATACCGTACACTAACATTACTGTACACTAACATACCGTACACTAGCATTACAGTACACTAACATACCGTACACTAACATACCGTACACTAGCATTACAGTACACTAACATACCGTACACTAACATTACTGTACACTAACATACCGTACACTAGCATTACTGTACACTAGCATTACAGTACACTAACATACCGTACACTAACATTACTGTACACTAACATACCGTACACTAGCATTACAGTACACTACATACCGTACACTAGCATTACAGTACACTAACATACCGTACACTAGCATTACTGTACACTAACATACCGTACACTAACATTACTGTACACTAACATACCGTACACTAGCATTACAGTACACTAACATACCGTACACTAACATACCGTACACTAGATTACAGTACACTAAATACAGTACACTAACATTACTGTACACTAACATACCTACATACAAATACAAAAAACGTACACTAACATTACACAAACCTACCGTACACTAGCATTACTGTACACTAACATACCGTACACTAACATTACTGTACACTAACATACCGTACACTAGCATTACAGTACACTAACATACCGTACACTAACATTACTGTACACTAACATACCGTACACTAGCATTACAGTACACTAACATACCGTACACTAGCATTACTGTACACTACAATACAGTAACTAAACATACCTATACACAACATTACTTGTTACACATAACATTACCGTACACTAGCATTACTGTACACTAACATACCGGACGTCCAGTTGCCAGTTTTTTTACGGTGAAGTCTGCGATATAAAACTATTTACATGGACTCTCAAAAACAAACCATCGTGTCATGTCTGATTGGCTCGATTCTACATTTGCTTCGTGTCCTATTGCACAGCCCCGTGTTGTGTCCCTGTGTGCCAGTATGTGCAGTCTGAAGGCGTTGTAGTGGAGTGTGCGGAAGAATGGCCTGTGTGTGTGTGTGTGCGGCGTGCGTGCGTGTGAGGTGTGGTGTGTGTGTGTGTGTGTTGTGTGTGTGTGGGTGTGTGTGTGTGTGTGTGTGTGTGTGTGGACTGTTGTGTGTGTGTGTGCTGTGTGTGTGACTGTGTGTGTGTGTGTGTGTGATGTGTGTGTGTGTGTGTGCTGTGTGAAATGCACGTGCGCGCCTCGCGACCTGACGGACCATGCTGCACACTTTCCTCTTCACTTCCTGGGCCGACGCTTCCTGATATTTTAGTCAAAGTGCCCCGCCCCCACTCCCTGCTCTGTGGTATTTCTTTCTGACACCCCTCACCCTTCGACGTACACTGCCCCAGCAGCTCTTCTTCTCCTGCCCAGGGGGCTCCCATCTCTCCAGCCCAAAAGCGTTCTACGTTTCCAAAGAAATCTGCCATTGCAACAGAACTCGTTACTTGGAAACACCGTTGGGGAGAATACTTTTAAACTGTAATTAGTTACACAATACTTACCTTGAGAGGTATTTTGAACCGTAGTCTGTTAATTTCTCCAGTCAGAGTACTTCAGTCTGAATACTTCCAATATTTTCTCATTGATTTGCTTCATATTTATGTGTAGATTCGGCCTATGATTAAAAAGACGTTGTTTGAACACATGACGCACGGTGCACATGTGTTTGCATGAACGAGGCGTGAGGAGTTTTAAATCTTTATTTGTGTTTTGTAGGAGAGACGGATCAGTGCGAAACTTCCCTATGTTGTGCAACATGAAGCTGGAATGTAAGGATTGGGGAGGGGACTGCGATGTGTTCCTTTGATTTGAATGGCTGTCTTTGAAATACTTTTAAAGGAAAGAGGAAGTTCTTCAAAATATGCATTCTAAACACATTAAAAGAATTATGCCAAATTTAACACTTGTGTCATCCTTTCATTTTCTTACGTTCATTATCCTAATGTACAAAACACACTTTTCAAACTGCTATAAAAAACACATACTTTCATCTTTTTTCCAAATTTTTTCACAAATCTGAAGAATCACTTCTCACCTTCTCAAAACTACCAAACATGTTGTTTATTTTGGGTTTTTAACCCTTTGTTTGACTGTTTGAAAACAAAAACTTTGACGTTTGTGTTACAGAACAACATAAAAACCTCATTATCTTTATAATAATGAATAGTAGAGAGCTGAGGCTTTGGTGGATTTTCGGGCCTTGGATGTGTCAAAGTTGAGCCAAAAAGTGATTTGATTGCATTTGTAGTTTTTCTGTAGTGGACGATTCTTTATGTCAAAATGTTCTTGTCTCCATTGACGTCCATTATAAAGAAATTCATGACTTCCAGTTTACTTTGCTCTCTTATCACCATATAAAAGTCATATATTTTATAATGTCAGCATTTCATTTTGAAGAACAAGAGTCAGATTTGACATTTTGACTGTATTTTTTCAATTTGGACTTTGTTCCTCTTGTCGGCAGATGAATGAAATTGTGGTATTTTCCCATTAGAATATAATGGGGCCCTGGCAGAACCTGGGACTTTTCTGCCATAAAACTTCAGATTTTAAATCTCACTGTAATACAGGAAAAAGTAACATATCTGTGATGTCAGCGTTTCATTTTGAAGAAAAGGAGTTGAATTTGACATTTCGATTGCATTTCAGAATGTTCCACTTTTCTAACATTGTACACAGATGCATGTATCTTCAGTCAGCTTATACTGAAGCTGTGGCCGAGGGGAAACTATAGGATTTGTTTGCCTTTGTGTTTCCTATAAAATATATGAATAATTTTAAATTAACAAGTGATTTATTGACAATAATGTTTAGTGTGAAGATTTTTACAGTTTAGAAATCTTAGACACCAAAAAGCTCAGTGGAGAGCGTCACAATCAGTGGTTAGTTTTGAAGCAGAAAAGTCTCTGTTTGGAAAATGAGGCCATGTTTGTAAACCTGAGGGAAACACATGAATAAATCCAGACTGCAGGTCTTTGTCCAGGTTTTTGTGTGTTGAGGTCACTTTGAGCTGCTAATTCATATTTTTCACAAAAAAACTCAAAAATGAGTTTAGGCTCCACCCACCGCGCTCCTGTTATCACATAAACACAGAGTTTACAAACTGTCGAATATGGAACAACACTGGCATGGCCAGTCAATTTTTTTAAATAAAATACTGTAAAAATGTCCAATTTCACAAATTTTCTTCCAAATGAAACCCTGATGTCACAGATTGAGTGATTTTATGCCGTATTTCAGTGAGATTTAAAAATGGAAGTTTTCAGGGTAATGTCCAATGGAAATGCCTTATTTCCATTATATTCAATAGGAAAAAATACAGTGATTTGATTCATGTGCCAACAATGGGAATGAGGTCCAATCTGATTAAATTCAGTAAAATTGTTCAAATTCATTCTTTTTCTTCCAAATGAAATGCTGACATTGTAAAAAGTGAAGTTTTAAACGACTCTGGAAGAGCAAAGAAAAACATGTGTTTATAATGGAAGTCAATGGGGCTGTTTCAGTTGCTGCCATTTTCAAATAAAGAATCGTCCACTACAGAAAAACTACAAATGCATCAAATCAATTTCACTTTATCTGTGACACAAACACGGCTCTGGAAACAAAGCCTCAGCTCTTTACATTTTATTATTCAAATATAATCACACTTTTGTGTTTTTGTGTAACCATTCCTTTCAGTTTTAAGTTTTGAAACTGGGATTTTTAGGATTAAAATCCAGAAAAGTATGTTTGGTAGTTTTGGAAAAGTTTCCAGTAGTTCACGTGATTTATGCAAAAAGGAGTGGAAAAAAATATTGAAAAATGGTTAAAATGATTTTATGGCTGTTTTTAGGCGTGTACATTTTTGTACACTAGGGTAACGGACGTATGGAAAGTTGTAAATCTCTCACTACAGAAAAACTACAAATGCTTCAAATCAATTCTTTGCTCATCTTTGACACATCCAAGGCCCTAAAATCCACCAAAGCCTCAGCTCTCTACTATTCATTATTATAAAGATAATGAGTTGTTTTGTAGCACAAACTTCAAAGTTTTTGTTTTCGAACAGGCAAACAAAGGTTAAAATCCCCAAATAAACAACATGTTTGGTAGCTTTGAGAAGGTGAGAAGTGATTCTTCAGATTTATGAAAACAAAATGAAAAAAGATGAAAGTATGTGGTTTTTATAGCAGTTTGAAAAGCGTGTACATTTTTGTACACTAGGGTAATGAACGTATAGAAAATGCAGATCTCCAATATAAAAGACATGAGAGAAAAACAAACACTGGATTCTGAAAATTTGGCTTTTAACATTTTCTGCCGAAACCCACGTCTCAAGCTGCAACACAGACAAAATGGTCAGGAAATGAAAAAACAAAATCTTGCAAAATGTACAAAAATGTACATAGGATAACATAAGGGTTAAGGCCTTATAAGTCATTAAAAACCATTAAGTCTAAATTTCTCCGAAAATACAACGCACAAAAATGACATCGCTCAACTATCTTTCCTCCTACATTTCCCCTCAATCTTCCGTTGACTGAATGTTTAAAAATCTTATGAAATGAAACATGGCAAGATTTTTTTGCATTTGTGGCATTAAAACAAATTGTATTTAGGCATTAAAATGGCATTAAAAGCTTGTAGACCGTTTTTTTTATTTTATTTTATTTTTTACCAAAAATGAAACTAAAGCTAAATTTATATTATTTTCTGAGTTTCACACAGCAAAGGTGTGGAACAGCCTCCGTGAAGATGTGAGACAGGCCTCAACCCTGACTATGTTTAAGTCCAGGCTGAAAGGACACCTTTTTACTGCTGCCTATGGCAACTGATTGTATTTAAACGAATTTTAATACATATATACATTTTTTAATGTAATTTGATTGTGTTTTTAATGCTTTTTTATTGCATTTTCTATCGTGTATGGGTGTCTGGTGTTGCTGGAAGGCACATTGAGTTGTTCATAAAATGTGCCATAAAAATAAACTTGCCTTGCCTGTCTGCTTTCGATATTTTTATTTTGTCGATTCCAGTAGTACCTAAACCTTTTTTGTAATGGTGCCCTGCCCTAACCAGGACTGTTACACTTACAGGAAGCACATTTTTGGGGTTATATCACAAAGCTCAGGCGCAGTTGGAAGTTGTTGAGTCCTGCCTGAGCCTCAGACAGATGCTGCTGGGCCGTAATATGGATGATTGATTTTGGAGTTCCAAACCTTTAGCATTTCTCTGACAAATCCCTCACGTTCCAAATGTATTGTAGCACAGTGTGGTGACTTTTTGGCCTGTCTGTAGACAGGAGTGAGCTGTCCTCCAACTACACTGGGACAATGAGCGTAGTCAGTGCATGTTACACAGTGACTGACTGTTGAGCTGTGAAAGGACAGAGTGAAGCTGACTCGGGTGAAATTAGGAGATTCTACTGTTCATTGTCCTCAAGACTAACTTTGTCCTCACTGGCCGCAGAGCTGCGCTAAATGGACTTTATTCAGCTTTTAGCCGAGTCATCACATTGTTCATACAGGTTTGAGGGACTCTTTTTGAATTTTTTTATTTGGTCATTTCTTCTTCTACTGCTCAACGCACCTGTCTGGATTTCCTGGATTTGGTTGCATGACAGATAGAAGCTCTTCAGTTCTGAGTGCAAACTGCATTTATTACAGCACTGTTCATTTGTTAGCATTCTGTTAGCTTTAAATGAAAAATCTTTTAAGCATGTACAGTATGTTCCCTCCAACCAATATTCTCTGTAATGATTCTGTTTTCAGTGAGAGTATACGCCGCTGTGGATGTTAGCGGTAGCCGGCGTAACAGTTGCGATGTCACGGTTCTACTTGTTCGTGTCACGATTCTTGTGCGATTTTACAATTATTCATAATTGACGAAATTAAGAAAGAAAATATTGAGAATTTCTCCAAACCCTTGCAGTACTGTCTTAAACGTTCACAAAAAAGAATCAAGACATTAAAATATGTACATTTTGATGTTGATTTAAGGGCTGTTTTAAATGAAAACCTTGAACATTCAGCCCATGTTATCTTTATGCTTTATCCCTTATGTAAGAAAAAAAGAAAAGGATGTATAATAAGTTATTCTTCATGAATTCACTCTAATTTCCGAAATGTCTGTGTAAGTTCTCAGTCGTACAGGAGTTGTCCATCTTCAAAGAAGATACTTGAGTCATCTTCTGTACTTGGTAGTTGAGGTCTCCAAACGTTTCGCCTCTCATCCAAAAGGCTTCGTCAGTGAACAAGATTACACTCAGCACACAGCGTAGATAAACACCAGTTGGGAGGAGTTGGGGTTGGCCCGGCTCCTCCCCTCTAATCACAGCTACTCTCCCTGTGGGTAAACACCTTTGAAGTAGAGCGTCTGTAACGACCTGCTCCCCCCAGTATCGGTCAGTCCTGTCCTATTCATAGATGATCACTGCTAATTACCTGCCTATTGTTCTTTTGTTAGCTGAGGTATCGTCTTCTTGGACTGGCAGTGTCCTGTCGGTTTTCCCCGAAGCAGATTGGAGTAAAAAGCAGAAAGATTAAATCTGAGTCCACCATTCCGGTTCATGGAGGGATTTTCTTTTCTGACAAAAATAGCTTCTTTTACTCCTCTTTCAAACCAACGTTCTTCTTTAGCTAAAACTTTGACCTCCCCGTCCTCAAAAGAGTGATTGGAGGCTTTAAGGTGAAGGTGCACAGCCGACTGAGGGCCGCTTGTGCTTTCTCTTCGGTGTTGATAAAGTCTCTTCTGTAAGACTTGTTTGGTTTCTCCAATATAATGTTCTTTGCATTCTTCTTCTTTGCATCGAATAGAATAAACCACATTGCTTTGTTTGTGGCTAGGAGTTTTGTCTTTGGGATGAACTAATTTTTGTCTCAGTGTGTTCACAGGTTTGTGGTACACTGGAATCCTGTGCTGTTTAAAGATTCTTTGAAGTTTCTCTGATACCCCGGCTACATACGGCACTGCAACTCCCTTTCTTCTGGGTTCTGTAGTCTGTCTGTCCTGCTCTTTGGGTCTTCCTGCCCTTTGTGCTTTAGTGAAGACCAGTTAGGATAGCCACAGTCTGAGAGGGCTCTCTGGACATGTTGCTCCTCTTTGGTCTTTCCTTCTGCACTGGTAGGCACCTCTTTAGCTCTATGTCTGAGTGTCCTAATGACCCCTAGTTTGTGTTGGAGTGGATGGTTAGAGTCAAACATCCACGTATTTCGGAAAGATCTAATTTCCGAAATACGTGTGTAGAAATCTTTGCGTGACGGGGCATCACAGTCTAAAAGCATCGTCATTTATCATAGTGGGACATGCTGCAAGGCCATACATAAATAAATAGGCTAATCACAACGCATTCCCTAATGCTAACATGGCTAGAGATGATAATGATGCTAAAACATAATTATTGTTAGGAAAGACTTACGTTTGCAGTGCTTCCCGTCGTCTTTAGAGCA
Source organism: Neogobius melanostomus (assembly GCA_007210695.1). NCBI lineage: Eukaryota > Metazoa > Chordata > Actinopteri > Gobiiformes > Gobiidae > Neogobius > Neogobius melanostomus. The sequence goes on from VHKM01001206.1 coordinate 68,896, forward strand.
GAGCCTTCTCTGGCAGAATCGAGTCAAACAGCTGGTGCTGAACCTTTTGTTCTTTGCATATTAAGTAGCCATGTGAGCTCTGGGTGTGTCTCAAATCGATCTGGTCAGGCCTTAATACGCCAACAGGACTAAAACAGCATGTGTCTGTGAGGGTAATAATACTGCCTCTGCTGCTGTGGGCTTTAAAATTCTAGGAAAGACTTCAGGTGTATGTCCCAAATAGCTGTTGCTCGCTCTAAGCACGTGTTTCGGAGAGTTCCTGAACAAATAAACCTATCAGCTGATTTCCATGCGCTCGGACAGTTTCACGTTTGCTTTTACCGTGACAAAACAAACACAGCGCCGCACATGCTACTTTTGGGACTTGTGATAAGATTTGTTCTCTGCACATTGGATTATTGAACCTGCGGCTGATTCATGTGTATTGGGCTGGATTTAACACTGGATGCTGTTTCTTCAGCCTTTCCCGATGAGCGGAAAAAACTGCGGCTCATGAGTCGTGACAGTGGTTTACCGTATAGGCCCTAAAATTCTTACGATTAACCTGCCGGGAGCTTTTACAAACCCTGACATTGTAAAGCCGGTTAATCTTGACATCACTAGTCGCAGTAAGCCTAATATTATTTACTTAGTATTGTGAGAAATTGGCAGTGTCCCAGACCAGACTGTGGGCCGGGACTAAAGTTTAATGAACTCGCTCCGGCCCATCCAAACGTGTCTGTTAAATAGCACTGGTAGGTGTGTGAGCTGGGCGCGCCCTGAGCTTTTGCCCCACAGGTTTGGAATGTCGTTGTATTGTTAACTGCAGCGTTTGTGATTCGCTAGCGCCGACTATTCAGATTGCAAAAAGAAAGCAGGATGTTTTGCTGGCTGATAAATAAAACACCCAACAAACAAAATGTAACGAGAGACAGTGCCTTGTTTTTTCTTTTGGTTTACATGTGGGTTTTGAAAGACTGATCAGCTCTTTGATAGAAGTTGTCCTCAAGCTACTTATCAGCCTGTGTTGGCATAACATTGTCTCATAGCAGCCGCACTGGCCAATTGCATTGACGCTATCAGATTTCTTGGCATAACAATGTCTGAACTGTCATGGAAGGTGTGCACAGCTCTGACCAGCTGTATCCCTTCTGTGGAAGGACTGACTGTTTGCTAACTTCGTACTATCTGTAAATACTTCAAGACGCTGCAGGAGCAAACGTCGATTCAGTGGTCACGTTTTTGTGTGTGTCCATAACATCTCAGTTTTAACGTCAGAGTAAAAAAAAAAAAAATACAGACCAAACTCTCCCTTTACGTTTATTTATGATGTTTTGTTGATTTGGGATTTTGTCTGAAATCACTCCCAACATGTTTCCCATGCTTATCCATTCACAAATACTGACATGTTTGGCTGCGCTGGGACAGAATATCGTATCACAATACTTTTTGCTGCAATACTTGTGTTTGGAGCCGTTTTGATCACATTTTGTGTTAATGCACTTTTCAATCTTAAAGGCACTATACGGAGTTTAAAAATGTTCAAATGAAGTATTTCCCTCCCCTACATGTCCTAATGTGTGGAATGAGCCCAGACCTGTTCACCACAACTGCCTTTAAAATCCTGCACTGTCACTCAGAAAGGTGTTACTTCGGGTCTGAAGTGCGGTCATGCACGAGCTTAATATAGAAACTGCAGTTATGCGCAAGACCTGAGGTGGCAGTAGCGAGTATAAAAATGACTAACTTGCATCTAGTACTTTTAACACTTCAATCAGTGCTTAATTTGTGAATTAGTAGTTTCAGGAATACTTTTGGTCTGATGTGATGAATTCGGGGAACAGGCCAAAACAATTGCCGGAACACTCTCATTAAACACCATTATATCAGATCAAATCTTTGCCGGATCCTCCTAAATATTTCCCGGATCCTTTACCCTGAAAAACTGAAAATTGGGGGAATGCGTTCCCCCAAACGGGGGATCAAATTAAGCACTGACTTCAATAAATGTCAAACGGAATTTGGTTTATAAACTTGGACACATTACTTTTTACACATAGAGTAAAGATATGACTCGAGTCAAATGACTTGACTCCAGTCAGACTCCAGTCACAATTTTCGGGACTTGAGACTTACTTAACCAAAGCTTCAAAAAGACTTGACTTGACTTGGGACTTGCTGTTTGTGACTTGAGACTTAACTTGGACTTGGGCCAATGACTCTCAATGACTTGCTGTGACTTTATAGTTATTATTTATTTGAGTGAAACTGTTGAAAGAACAGGATTCATTGCGTAAAAGCGGCGCATGTATGTTTACATATGGTAATTAGCCACATGTTTTTTCAGCTTCCCGACAGAGCGCGTCTAATCAATACAGCGCGAAAAGGCAGGAGGAAATACAACGTGTTTCTTTGGAAGCATTAAAAGTTTTCTACAGTGAGTGAAGAGGTGAAGATTTATAGACATTTATTAAGGACGTTCGAAACAATGACTGAAGCTACGGCGCGTATACAGGCGGCCTCCAGAACGACGATGCTAAGAGCTGGATTGATGACAGAAATCTTGGGGGCTTTTCGGTGTTTTAAAGCGTTCTCTTGAAAGTTACAGCATTTAGAGGCTATTTTCCGCAGCCACACAGAGCCCAGTGACAGCGGGACTGAAGGATGTGCGGAATCTACTTTGAGCAGGGGCGAATCCGAGTATACAGGGGCTGGGGCATTACAGGGGAACCACTGACTGAAAAACTGCCAGAAACTAACAAAAATAAAAAATATTATTTTATATTTATCTTTCAGACTGCAGGGAAAAGCAGCTCATGTTTATAAGACTCTGTTTCCATTTTTTTTAAGTAGGCCCCCCAGGCCCCCTTCCTTAATATGCTATCCCAGTAATTTTGTACATAGACTGGAGCATTTAAAATATATATATTTTACATTTTGTGGCGATTAAAGAGTAACTAAACACCAAATCAAGTTTTTTTTACTGATAAACTGTCTCAATGGGTGTCTCATAGTGTTGTCCACTGGTCCCTGACATTATTCTGACATTATAGCGCAAACATGTGTTAAATCCTAACTTTGGCCTGAAAACGAATGGGTTGCGCCCCCTTCAGGGTAAACTCTGCTACTAAATTAGAATTTCCTGATTGGCTGGAGACGTGTCCACGGCCTCCACAGAACGTCATAAGCCGCACCAGCTCCACACATCGTCATCAGGTGCTGCCCATTGTCCTGCCCCTGTACCTGTGGTTTATAACCAAGTCCCTCCCACATAATCAGTCTGCTGTGATTGTGCCAATGCAGAGGCCCACACACCGCCCACACACACACGGAGCGGTGAGTGCCTCTTTCACGGCAATTTTTGACTTTTGTTTGTGGGTGGGGAAAGGCTTTGGCACGCCTGTTTAGGTACTCTTTAAATATTAATTAGTTTGATTTTAGCCTAAATTTAGAGCTAAATCTTGAGAAAGCACGTACTATTTTCAAGTAGATTAAACACATTTTGAAAAGAAGAATTAGGCTTAACGCTGACTTGAGGTGACTTGCCGACTAAAGAAAGACTTGACTTGACCCCATGACCATTAGTTAGTTAGTTATTTATTTATTTAAAGGACAACGACAGGTAATTAAAAAGATGCTGCCCCAGATAGCACAATGCTAATTTCATCTGTATCTTACAATCAAAATACAATTAAATTGACTTGTACTTGCTTGGGACTTGGACCTTTCACGACTTGGACTTTACTCGAGACTTGCATTTAGTGACTTACTGTACTCCCACCTCTGCTTATCATAATTACTTACTGAATTAACCCTATTACTGAGTGCCCAGAGCAGGGTAGGGGCTCTTTAAAGTGCTGCAAAAGGCGTTCTGTATTGTACTTTCTGAATTTCCTCATAATTGATAAGAATTTAACAGAACAGGGCTGAAATACAATGGTTGCTAGAAAGAATTTTGCACAAACAATAATGATGGATGAATCTCTGGTACCCCTTTAAAAATGTGCCAAATGGTTCAGCCCACACACACAGGTGCTGATCACCTGACATATGGTCAGGTGATCAGCACTGCGCGCTTCAACTCAACACTGACTTTGATGAGGTGGGCTAAGCTAGGAAAGAGTAATATTGGTCTTAGGTGCTTTATTTAACACTAGCTGGCCTTAGATGCAACTTTCTTTTCATAAATGACAGTTAAACATGAAGTGAGGCGAGTCCCTGCCTCTGCCTGCTGAGAAGTGGAAGGTGCAGAGACAGAGACAGAGCTCCTTCTCTCCACCAAGACAGTTTGTACCCAGGGCCCAGGATTTGGTGCTACGCCCCTGGCCGCACCACTTTGGAAACATTAGAGATTGTGCATTTCCTGATAATGATTGCGGTTGTGATTAGTACAGAATGTAGTTCACAGCGCACGTTTTAAATACGGGCGCACACTTCAAAGGAAACTAATACGAGACAAAGGTCATTGTAATTTTTGGGGATATGGTCATTCCGATTGTTCTGTAACTCGATTTACTCGCTGTAGTTTACTCTTCCTTGATAACCATCGCCTGAAAACATGAAAACAGTTCAATAGTAAACAGGAAAATAACAAGGAGGGCTGTTTGCATAGATCTCTGCTCGCGCAAATGCTGTTGGTGGTGGCCCTGAGCTGCTGGGGCCTTTTGCTCCGGCCTCTGTTCCTCATGCAGCACTCGCACTGGGGAGGTTAGAGCAGGTTGTTGTCCAACACTGCCCCCTGTTGTTGGAGCAGGACAGACACAAAAACACTTTATAGCCCCTTTTTCTTCTACAAATACACACAAGACTTTCATGTTGGACAATTTGCATGTAAGGTTTTTGTACATATTTAACTTCTAAACATATCACCAATAACTAGTAACTTATACAAGGAAAATAAGGCTTTTTATTGGTGAAAAAGTCCAAAAATGCCTATATTTTCAGCAACAAATTCAATATAAAATCGTTTGAGGGTAAAAAAGAAAAAAAGTCTATATTCTAATTTGTTAGTTGGGGTTCATAGCTCAACAAATCGATTTGATATTGAAAAATTCATCACAGTACAAGACCGGTCCTAATCTTAGGCTGTGTTCAGACTGAGGCTGAAGTGACCCCAAATCTGATGTTTTCATGACTGTCTGAGGGACACACATCTGATCTTTTCAAATGTGACCCAGGCCACTTGGACGTGTCCTAAATCTGATACGTATCTGATCTTTTGTGACTTCAGTCTGAACGGCACTACAGATGCCATTTATTCTGAATTAAAGTAGACGGGAGCGTGAGGACAACAACACTTGTTAAGAGTGAAGCGGCTCACCTCCCTCTCCACGGCTGGACTCCACAGAGACGCATTTCTCGTTAAAGACGTTGCAGCCTCCATAGTCCAAAAAACTCTCTCTCTTCCTTCTTAAAATGATTGGGTTATTGATGTACTCGCTCCGGTTGCTTCATAAAACTTCAACTCTGCCAGATCCGCGGCGCTGTTTCCTGTTTACTTCCTCAAACTGCAGCACAGTGTGCCCTCTAACCTGAACCAAGCACATTTCCTCCAGGTCGCCTTTACCCAAATCTAAAAGCTTCTCGACTGGCGCTTACAGCCTATAGGCCAGTGTGACGCCTCATTTGAAAGCTAAGACCTCCAAAACTGATTGTAACTTTTTTTGTCTCTTTGTTGTATTCATCTTTGTTTTTGACGCGTTTTCATCACTTTTTTTGTTGGAATTTTGTCGCTTTTTTTATTGTGATATTGTTGCTTTTTCCGGCACGTTTTTGTCGCTCTTTTGTTGTTTTTTTACAACTATTTTGTTGTTATTTTGACACTTTTTTTTCAAGATTGGGAGATTTGGGTAATGCCAAACTCAGTTCAGGTGGGGGTTAAGAGGTGTTAACGTAGCCTAAAGTGCAGCTGTCATCACCACGGCCTGAGGAAAAATGCATTTCGAGAAGATCGGCTTTAAAGATATTGTGTAGATATTTCTTTAGCCTCCATTCAGCCTGTGATTTGGACTGACAGTGAAAGTTTACTGTGCATGTGCTATCTATCTTCCGCCACAGCGCCTCACACAGGCCTGGCAGATGGATCTTCACTGTAGACTCGGCCCTTGTGGGGCGTGTAGTTCAGCTCTCATGCTAACGGCCTGTCAATCAAAGTCAGGCCCTTATTAGTATACGAGATTTATAAAATGTACCTTACATGATTTGGTTAAAGCTGAACTGGAGAAAATGTGCTCGGTTAAAGGAACAGGCCACCGTTTTTCCATACTGAGATATGTTCTTACCTGAGCTTAGACGAGTTGATACGTACCGGAATATACTGGGAGAGGCCAAATGCTAACAACATCTTTTTCATGACTGAGCGAACGCACAAAGACCAGACGGGTACTGTACGTATCAACTCGTCTAAGCTCAGGTAAGAACAGATCTCAGTATGGAAAATGGTGGCCTGTTCCTTTTAAGGTGGGTTAAAGACTATAGTAAATAAGCCCTGTGTGTGTTCCAGGATAAGATGCGGCGGCACCGTGTGTTCCTGCTCTGCACCGTGGGGCTGTGTGTCATCTCCTTCCTGCACTACTACAAGGCACTGCACTATGTGTCGCTGCTGCGCGAGCTCTCCGCCCCCTACCCCATCAAGTCCTTCATCATGAGCACCGGCTTCTTCTGGAGGGAGAGGGGCCTGGCCGCCACCCCGCTCAGCCCGGCCTCCCCGAAGAGCCCCCGCCGGTGCTCGACGCGCGAGCCCCGAGCCACAAGGCACGCCGCTGGGCATCGAGGGGCTGGCAGTGGGCGGGCGAGGGGAGCCGGCCGCCGTAGGGCTGGAGGTGAGGGTCAGAGAAGAGCCAGCTCGCCCACACCCCTGGGAGAAACCAGAGGAGAGACAGGCCCGGGACATCAACAAGGTCAGTAAGGCTGGGCACCGTTTTAGATACCGGTACTTTCAAGATATACTTGGTTTTTCAGATACCTATACTCAAATATTTGTTGTCTAGATTACCAGAAAACATGAACAATAATGTGTGAGACCTGCAAATTTACAATGTCGGGTTCATGTCAAGAAATGTGGGGAAAATGGGAAAAATTGTGGCAAAAATAAGGAAAAAAGGTGTAATTAAAAACAAGGGGAAAAAGTGGGGCAAAAATAAAGAATGGGGGAAATAGGTAAAATATTTGATTACTAATAAAAAATATTAGTCATAAAAAATGGAGGGAAACAAATTGGGAAAAGAGGGGGGGAAATTCCTCGAAGGAATTTCTAATTATGTTACAGCTAAAATCACATAGTAAACCACACAATGACTGTAGCTTAATACTGACTTTAAAATAGTATACATTTTAGCAAATAAATGCACAGTACCTCCAAAAGTCTTTTTTTCAATGTACAGTGTTTGTAGTCTGTACTTCCTCTGAGGTCCCCCAGGGGGCCCCGAACCCCACTTTGGAAACCTCAGCTCTAGAACAGTAGGCTATATGCACGCGAGCGTCACGGGACTTCTGACCTCAAAAACCACAGACATTTCCTGCAGTCAAAAATTTACATCGTAGCGAGTCACTTCAGATCAGTATCTCACTGTCAGTGTTGTTTCCTTTAACTATTTTTTTTTTTTAAGCAAGACCTCATAGGGGAAATAACAAGAGACAGGATACGGAAGCACCGACTTAGGATCCACTTGGAAGTCACGTGTCATTTGCGTGCATAGAGCCTATAGGGCAGAATAGTAATGTTCTTTAGCTGTCTAAAGACTCCAAGGACACCAACAACTAAATCTTTAGAAACAAGATGACTGCTTGCTCAAGGTGTCCCAGTATATTCCAAAAATGTTTGGGTAGGTGCCCTTGGGAAAGGGATCAAAGTTTCAAGAAAAGCAGCAAACCCTGGCACTCTAAAACAAATATGCACAGCATGAGGAAGTACTTAAAAAGGCCTTTATTTAGATGGCTTCCTCTTCCTAAGTACTTCCTCGTGCTGTGCATATTTGTTTTAGAGTGCCTGGGTTTGCTGCTTTTCTTGAAACTTGGATCCCTTTCCCAAGCTGCTTTTTCTTGCTTTTCCTGCTTTTTCTTGAAACTATACATCTTTATTTTACTTTTTTATACTTTGGCAAGGCAACTTTATTTATACCGCGCATTTCGTACACAAGGCAACTCACTGCGTACCAGTTTTCAGGTTGTTGCACTAATGGTGCCCTTAAAAGTAGTAGTTTATCAGTAGCTTCACCTTGGCCCAGTCTCTCATGTCTAACAATGTTGTTTGTAAAGGAGAGACAAGAGGCCGACCCGCTCCGTGCTGCCCGGCCCGAGCTTCCCGTGGCCCCCAGACTGAACCGCCTCTTCCCCCCGGGAAGCCTGTCTCTCTCACTCGAGTCCATGGGAGACCTGCACACGCGCTCCCACCAGCTCCAGGACGACCCCACGCCCTACTTCGCCCGCACCAAAGCCGGGGCGCTGTGCTTCCGGCGGGGCACCGAGGTGGCCACCCCGAAGGAACCCCCCGGTAAGACGGCAGGGGGCGCCGTAGCGCACGCCGCCGCGGAGAGCACTCGAGCGGGACAGCGCAGGCCTCTGGAGCTCCAGCCGACTCCCGCCGCTCCCAAACCCAAGACCAGAGGGCGGCTCCCGGGAAAGCGCCTGGTCAAGTGCGTGTGTCGCCCGGGCTGGCACGGGCCCTACTGCGGGGTGCCCACCATGGTGTACCACTCCAACCTGCCCACCAAGGAGCGCCTGACCCCCGAGAGGTGCCCCGGCGACTCATCAACGCCATCAACATCAACCACGAGTTCGACCTGCTGCACGCGCGGTTCCACGAGCTGTCGCAGGCGGTGGACCTGTTCATCGTGTGCGAGTCCAACTTCACGGCGTACGGGGAGCAGCGCCCCCTAGGGTATGAACGCACACGCACCACATGCACACACGCAACACAAGAACACGCTCTGTAGTTGCACACACGTTTACCAAGAAGGCTCCGCAAACCCTACACAACCGACAAGCAGCAAACAAATGAATAAAAACATGCTTATAAATGCCCAAACACTCAAACATTTTCTCATTTCCAATCTGAAAACATGGAGCTTGTTCATGTGTTAACCTCTTAACCCCCGCCTGAACCGAGCACATTTTCTCCAGTTTGGCTTTACCCAAATCTAAAAGCTTCTGGAAAAAAAAGTGTCAAAATAGCGGCGAAAACAAGGATGAAAATGCAACAAGAGAGCAACAAAAACGTGACAAAAAAAGCGATGAAAAAGTGACAAAAATGTGTGACAAAAATGCAACAACAAAAGAGCAACAAAAAAGTGACAAAGAGCGATGGAAATGTGGTACAAATGTGATGAAAACGCAACAAAAAAGTGTGACGTCAACGCGGCAACAACGTGAGGAAAAAGATCCATTTAGATGAGTTTTGTAGGTCTTAGCTTTCAAATGAGGCGTCTCACTAGCCTATAGGCCCTTTTAGATTTGGGTAAAGCTGAACTGGAGAAAATGCACTTGTTAAAGACGGGGGGATTAAGCCATACATATGTTCTTACAAGGACCGTGACGTCGCCCGGTATGGCGCAGCCGGGGCCCCACCCTGGAGCCAGGCCTGGGGTTGGGGCTCGAATGCGAGCGTCTGGTGGTCGGACCTCTGCCCACGGGGCCCGGCCGGGCACAGCCCGAAGGGACGACGTGGGCCCGCCCTCCTGTGGACCCACCACCCGCAGAGGGATCCGTAGGGGTCGGGTGCAGAGAGGACTAGGTGGCAGTCAAAGGCGGGTGCCTCGACGACCTGGTTCGCGTGCGCAGCTTCTGGCGTTCGGGACATGGAACGTCACTTCGCTGGGGGGGAAGGAGCCTGAGCTTGTGCGGGAGGTTGAGAGATACCGGCTAGATATAGTCGGGCTCACCTCCACACATAGCCTGGGTTCCGGATCCCAACTCCTGGAGAGAGGCTGGACTCTCCATTTTTCTGGAGTTGCCCGCGGGGAGAGACGGCGGGCTGGGGTGGGTTTGTTCATAGCCCCCCAGCTCAGCCGCCACGTGTTGGAGTTCACCCCGGTGAACGAGAGGGTCGCGTCCCTACGCCTTCGGGTTGGGGACAGGTCTCTCACCGTTGTCTCGGCCTACGGGCCCAACATCGGTGCAGAGTACCCGGCCTTCTTGGAGTCCCTGGGAGGGGTACTAGATAGTGCTCCGACTGGGGACTCCATTGTTCTACTGGGGGACTTCAACGCCCACGTGGGTAACGACAGTGAGACCTGGACGGGGGTGATGGGGAAGAACGGCCTCCCCGATCTGAACCCGAGTGGTGTTCTGTTATTGGACTTCTGTGCTATTTACAGTTTGTCCATAACGAACACCATGTTCGAGCACAAGGGTGTCCATAAGTGCACGTGGCACCAGGACACCCTAGGCAGGAGGTCGATGATCGACTTTGTAGTTGTGTCATCTGATCTCCGGCCGCGTGTCTCGGACACTCGGGTGAAGAGAGGGGCTGAGCTGTCAACCGATCACCACCTGGTGGTGAGCTGGATCCGCTGGCAGGGGAGGAAGCCAGTCAGACCTGGCAGGCCCAAACCTGTTGTGAGGGTCTGTTGGGAACGTTTGGTGGATTCCTCTGTCAGTAGGGTCTTCAACTCCCACCTCCGGAAGAGCTTCACCCAGATTCCGAGGGGAAGCAGTGCTTCACCAACACTGTTTACAGTGCGGGCGGGGAGCTGTTGACCTCGACTGGGGATGTGGTCGGGCGGTGGAAGGAGTACTTCGAGGATCTCCTTAATCCCACTGTCACGTCTTCCGATGAGGAGGCAGAGGCTGGGGACTCGGAGGGGGTGTCCATCACCCAGGCTGAAGTCACTGAGGTGGTTAGAAAGCTCCTCGGTGGCAAGGCCCCGGGGGTGGATGAGATTCGTCCCGAGTACCTTAAGTCTCTGGATGTTGTAGGGCTGTCTTGGCTGACACGTCTCTGCAACATCGCGTGGCGGTTGGGGACAGTGCCTTTGGATTGGCAGACCGGGGTGGTGGTCCCTCTCTTTAAGAAGGGGGATCGGAGGGTGTGCTCCAATTACAGAGGGATCACACTTCTCAGCCTCCCCGGTAAGGTCTACTCCAGGGTGCTGGAGAGGAGGATCCGGCCGATAGTCGAACCCCGGATTCAGGAGGAACAATGCGGTTTTCGTCCCGGGCGTGGCACACTGGACCAGCTCTATACCCTACATCGGGTGCTCGAGGGTTCGTGGGAGTTCGCCCAACCAGTCCACATGTGCTTTGTGGATCTGGAGAAAGCGTTCGACCGTGTCCCTCGTGGTGCCCTGTGGGGGGTGCTCCGGGAGTATGGGGTCCGGGGCCCTTTGCTAAGGGCTGTCCGTTCCCTGTATGACCGCAGCAGGAGCTTGGTTCGCATTGCCGGCAGTAAGTCAGACTTGTTTCCGGTGCGTGTTGGTCTCCGCCAGGGCTGCCCTATCTACCTTTATGGACAGAATTTCTAGGCGCAGCCGGGGGCCGGAGGGTGTCCGGTTTGGGAACCTCAGGATCTCATCTCTGCTGTTTGCAGATGATGTTGTTCTGTTGGCTTCATCAAATCAGGACCTCCAGCGCGCACTGGGGCGGTTTGCAGCCGAGTGTGAAGCGGCCGGGATGAGGATCAGCACCTCCAAATCTGAGGCCATGGTTCTCCACCGGAAAAAGGTGGCTTCCCCGCTTCAGGTCGGTGGGGAGTCCTTACCTAAAGTGGAGGAGTTCAAGTATCTCGGGGTCTTGTTCACGAGTGAGGGACGGATGGAGCGTGAGATCGATAGACGGATCGGTGCAGCGTCAGCAGTGATGCGGTCGCTGTATCGGACTGTTGTGGTGAAGAGGGAGCTGAGTCAGGGGGCAAAGCTCTCGATTTACCGATCGATCTACGTTCCCACCCTCACCTATGGTCATGAGATCTGGGTAATGACCGAAAGGACAAGATCGCGGATACAAGCGGCCGAAATGAGTTTCCTTCGCAGGGGTGGCTGGGCGCACCCTCCGAGATCGGGTGAGGAGCTCAGTTACCCGGGAGGAGCTCGGGGTAGAGTCGCTGCTCCTTCACGTCGAAAGGAGCCAGCTGAGGTGGCTAGGGCATCTGTTCCGGATGCCTCCTGGTCGCCTCCCTCGGGAGGTGTTCCAGGCATGTCCTATTGGGAGGAGGCCTCGTGGAAGGCCCAGGACACGCTGGTGGGACTATGTCTCCGAGCTGGCCTGGTGTCGCCTCGGGGTCCCCCCAGAACAGCTGGAGGAGGTGTGCGTGGATCGGGAAGTCTGGGCATCTCTGCTGAGACTGCTGCCTCCGCGACCCAGCCCCGGATAAAGCGGAAGAAAATGGATGGATGGATGGATGGATGGATATGTTCTTACCTGAGCTTAGACGAGTTGACGCGCAGTAAAGTGAAGATATTACTGCGCAGATGTCGAGTACTCCTCACGTAACTGTATTTAAATAGGGGAAACATGGAAGAGCTTGGTCGCTTCTAACTTCACCCCCGTTTGGCCCCATAGAGGAGAGGAGGAGAGAACTAAATGCTAACAACATCTTTGGTCTTTTTGCGTGACTGAGCGCACACACAAAGACCAAACAGGTACGCCTCAACTCGTCTAAGCTCAGGTAAGAACATATCTCAGTATGGAAAAACGGTGGCCTGTTCCTTTAAGAGGTTAGCTATGGTCCAAACTCATTCCAAACATCCTGTTTCTTGACAGTGATGAGTTTAAAAGCATGTTTCACAGCTTTATGAGAGCAGAGTGACCTGGTAATAAGATTAGCCTTCACTAATGTATGGAAACAGTTGGGCCAAAAACGTCTCTCCTGCAAACGAGACATGGAGTGTCAAGGGACAAACCTGTGTACGTTAAGGATTTTTTTTAAAAAGGGTGCTGTAGGATAGGGCTGAACGATTTTGGAAAATGATCTAATTGCGATTTTTTTCTTCAATATTGCAATTGCGATTAAATATGTGATTATTGTTGTGTATTTTTCACCTGTTTCATAATAAACTATTACATTAATTTGAAATGAAAATTGCAACAATAAAGCAAACAAAATTGTTGCTTGACCTATTCAAAATGTGTGAACATGTGGACTGCACGTCTTAAAAACTGTCTGAACTTAAAAGTACAGTCTATAAATAAAAGATACATTATATATAGATATATTTAAAAAAAAGATAAAACTCACTGATCCAGTCAGTAACATCACCCATACTAAAGTGCAGGAAAAGTAAGAACAAACGTCAGCTTTAACTAGTTGGAAAAGTTTTAGGAAATCAAACTCCCAATTAATACAAAATAAACTATTGATTATTTATTACTACTATTTATTGCGACTCGTAGTTGCTTCAGATGCGCGTTATTGATGGACACGGAGAGGCCAGATGCAGCACACGCCAAAACACACTGGAATTAGAAACGGACTTTGCTGCCATATCTCACACCTCCATTCACTTCCAAAATCGCGTGCCCTGCCATTACGAAATCACGTTATGTAATATCGCGATAAAATTGCAAATGCAATTAATCGTTCAGCTGTAGGACATATTCGTCATTAGTTTAGTGATGGAGTTTGATATTGAGATAAATTGTCTCCTTGGCGTCTTAACAACCACTTAACAACTTATCCGGAGATGCTCATGTGTGGGTCAGTCTGTGTGGGTCAGCGGCACTAATCCAGGGCCATGGACTACACTACCATGGCCGTGGTGTAGGTCCCTGGTTTACATTCAGACTTCCTTCACCTTTTTCAGTCACGTAGTTATTAATGGAGATGATAGAACGTTACACTTTGAGCATTGCTGGTAACGTACAGGATACCTCCTCAACATCTGGGAAGCTACTTTGGGCCACCTTCATAGCAGTCTCAAAGTGAAGTTCACTGTGTTTGTCAGCATGTTTAGACTGAGGTCAATTGTTTTCTCTGAAAGGTGCCCGAAAGTGGAGACAATATTCAAAAGATGGCCGTGATGTTGGCCAGCAGAAAGACAGCACTTTATGCCATACAAATAATGCGGCGGATTTGTGAGTCCATTCAGTGCCCGATACTGATGAGGAACAACATTTGTCCATTTTGTTTTGGGAGATTTCTTACCAGAACGGTCTCTCTTCTGTGGAGCTGTGCTGGCTCCTGCCCTCCATCTGGGATTGTGGCATCATCGGGTTCTAGACCGTGAACACAATATGTATTTTATTTTGTGTTTGCTCTGTGCAGTGTTTATTTTGATCAGCCATGGTCAAAGTTGACACTGGCAGAGTTGTTTGTTTGTATTTATTTCATGTCCTGTATTGTTAATTCAAATAAAAAAAAGACGTCCTTAACCTGGCTGGACAGGTCAGAATGAACTCTGCCTCTCTCTGCGGCAGATTCCTGCAGCGTTTGCTCAACGGCACGTACGACTACGTCCGGCACAAGCTGCTGTACGTGTTCCTGGACCACTTCCCAGAAGGTGGGCGACAGGACGGCTGGATCGCTGACGACTACCTGCGCACGTTCCTCACCCGCAACGGCATGTCCCGCGTGCTGGGGGTGCGGCCCGACGACGTGTTTGTCATCAATGACGCCGACGAGATCCCAGCGCATGAGGCGCTGCTGTTCCTCAAGCTGTTCGACGGCTGGACCGAGCCCTTCGCTCTGCACATGCGCAAGGTACACATGCACTGGCCGAGGTTCAGGCGAGTAGGAGGAACCGTGTCGTGGGGAACTTTCAATATTCAAAAGCAAATTGGACACAACGGGCACAGTTTCTTGCTGAACTGCAGCTGAATGCGTTTTGGGCCATAGTTTTTGGATATTTTTGCAGTAAAAATGTATGAGCAATATCATTATTTCCCAAGAAAAGTCAATTTAATGCCAGTTTGAATCAAATTAATGTTTTTTAATGACATTTAAGGCCATATAAAACCCTATGTTCTGACCTGGGGCTGCTGCAGTCGGTCAGGTCTAGGTTCAGAAACACTGAGCCCAAAGAATGAGATCCATCGAAGACCTGCACATCCTGAAAGACCAGGTTATTCCATCAATGGATTTCTTCTTCCCTGATGGCACGGGCATATTCCAAGATGACAAGCTGTTTTTTTGCTTCCGATACCGATACTGGGGGTTTGAGTATCTGCCATTATCCGATAACAAACCGATACCATGAGACATTCTCAAAAGTGATTTCTCAATCTGTGAGATCAATAAAGTCTAGTCGTATCTTAAAAAGGAGATGTTACAGATTCAAGGGGTTTTCTATTAATGAAGTGTAATGGAAAAACATTAAACAAGGATCACTGCACTTCACTAAACATCCTCAGGCTGTTTGGTTACATCAATACAAACAACTCCCAACATGAATCCAATCATTCCAAATTATACCAGTTATTCTTTATACCATTTCATAAACTAAATTACAAACACCGAGACCGTCTTCAGTGGCCAGTATTTTTACTTCAGATGAACCAGTCATAGTTTCTGTCCCAGCCTTGATTAGTTGATGCTGGGTTTATCATGCTGCAGTGAGCTTCTAACTCACCGATATCTGATATTTGGAATCAATACCCGATATCATATTTGGGCGGCACGGTAGTACAGCGGTTAGCGCTCGTGCTTCACAGCTAAAAGGTCCGGGTTTGATTCCCAACAGGGACGGGGCCTTTCTGTGTGGAGTTTGCAGGTTCTCCCTGTGTCTGCGTAGGTTTCCTCCGGGTACTCCGGTTTCCCCTACCACTAAAAACATGTACAATAGGCCAGGATGAGTGTGTTTGAGAGTGCGCATGGGGGACGACGGATGGAAATGAACCCACGGCTACAATCCGGTGTGGCTTGTTCATTAACTTGCACTGTCCCTACCAAATAAACCAATATATAAATACATTTGCGCTAGTATCGGCTCCCATATCCCGTACCGGTATCAGATCGGTGCACCCTAGTCCCTGGCCATGTGCAACGTATGGAGTGTAATCTACAGCATACAGTTGGCTAAATTAGCTCTGACTGAATGAAATAAAAAGATTGTACATTGACGAGTCGCACGTGACTGAGTCGGCTTAAATAGTGGGAACCCTGTAACATTAAAGGTGCACTATGCAACTTTTTATGTAAAAAAAAAAAAAGAAGTTGATATTACTTCCGTATTTGACCTTGTAGTGACCCAGCAGCTGTAATGGTGATTTGCTTTTGCCTGGCTCTGCCATACTATTCCCTGTCCATTCCATACAGGGAAGTTAGTCTGGTAACGGAGCAATTGGAGCAGTTTGAACGGGCGGGCCTAACGCGCACAGATTTCAGTGAAATAAACCAATTAGCAATTAGCGGACGTGACGACAGCTGTAAACCAACTCACAAAATATGAACTGAATATAAACTCACGAGCACGCGGAGGCAAAATCCTCCACTACTTCATCCATGATTAGTTTTGGCTAATGTTAATGTTAATTGAACTAACAACATAGCAGCGCAGCGAGTGACGTAACCTTGTCCATTCTCTGTGACGGTCGTGATTGGTTCGGCCTTAGCCACCAATCAGCAACTTGTTTACCGTGTGTATCCAGACCAATGGCCGCTGACTGCTCCGCTTTGTGACTACGACACTGGAGGTCACCATTGCTCCTCTATTGCTGTAGTACCTCCATATGGCCGCTATTCCCCCATTGGAATGCATTGGACTTTAGACACGTTAAAAACAGCTTTAATGCCCGGTGCCTAATGTTTTAGAAGTGGCTAGAGCTAGATATTCCTCCTGTGATTACGCTGGGTTAAAAACAATCTGGGGCACCGGGCTGGTTATGGTAGCAACATTTTTTAGAAATTTCCTACTTAACGGGGGTCTGACTGTTGGCATTGGAGCTGCGCGAGCTACACGTCACGCAAGGGCCGAGTCTACAGTGAAGCTCCCCCCCTTATGCCCTTATTAGGAACATGCTTCGTCAGAGCTGGTGAGGAGGAGCCTGTAAATCCGCCATGATTTCCCCCTCGAACGTGGTCATTGTGGTAAACGGGGAGGAGTGAGGAATGACTGTCTATTAATAATATGTCTATGATCCAGACCCACCTTCTTTCACGCAGAAAAGAAGTGGGTGTGGTTTATCAGGCTACTGTAGATTTGCTTGGCGCCTTTACTTTACATCCCGGTGGCTCCTATGAAGCTTCAGGATCATTTTATTTCAGTTTTTTAGGGTTTCTGGTAGGTTTTTGGAAAGGAATGTAACCATGGATACGGTTCAACCAGCAGAGACAACCTAAAAACAATTGGTCCTGGAGCGTCCTACGGGCCATGGGGATGGTGAGTGAAGGTGCTATGCTAACCACCAGAGCATCCTGGGGCACTGAAAGGTCCAATACGTATTAATATCAACTATTTTTACACATAAAAAGTTTCATAGTGCACCTTTTAAAGCCACACAGCGTAACATTTCACCCAATACATACAAGCCTTATTTTTAGATATGTGTCGTTGAAAAACAGCTTGAAATTTTGACCTTCACTGGGAGTGGGATGTCTCCAGCTCGTCTCCATGGAGATGCAGACTACGGTGAAGGCAGCCAATGATTAGCTTTAAATTAATTTGATTACCCACTGCCGAAATAGGATTACCTGTATCTAGCTCATCATTAGGAGCATGTTTTGTATTGGCAGTTGTATAATTCTAAATGTTCCGCAGTGTGCCTTTAAGGTCCGCTTCTGTATTTCTAACGTGTGCTGTGTGTGTGTGTTTGCAGTCGCTGTACGGGTTCTTCTGGAAGCAGTTCGGCTCCCTGGAGGTGATCTCGGGCTGCACCGTGGGCATGCTCCGGGACGTGTACGACAGCGACGGCATCAAGCTGCGCCGCCGCGAGTACTACACCATGCCGGGCTTCCGCAAATACGAGAACCAGACGGGACACATCCTGGTCCAGTGGTCCGTGGGCAGCCCCTTCCACTTCGCCGGCTGGCACTGCTCGTGGTGCTTCACCCCGGAGGGCATCCACTTCAAGCTGATCTCGGCGCAGAACGGAGACTTCCCGCGCTGGGGGGACTACGAGGACAAGCTGGACCTCAACTACATCCGGCAGCTGATCCGCACGGGAGGCTGGTTCGACGGCTCGTTCCAGGAGTACCCGCCCGCCGACCCCAAGGAGCACATGTACGCCCCCAAATACATGCTCGACCACTATGACAAGTACCGCTACCTCCTGGCCAACCCCTACAGCCAAGGGTCGCAGAGCGGAGGAGGGTGAGGGGAGGGGAGAGGGCTGCCATGCGCCGACACAAAGGCAAATATCGCAAAAACGGGCTCAACTCGCGGTGTGGATCTGAGTAGTTTGGACTTGTTTATCAGAGCTAGGTTGTTCAGCCGTACAGGAGTTTTTCATTGTCTGTCAGAACTACTAACGTGGAGATATTGTCCTACGAATGTGATAAAAATGCATTTGGAGAAAATGGCTCTTGAAATGACATTTTCCCAAAGAAATCTATGGCAAAATATTTAATCAGTGAATAATTAAACATGTTATTGTAAAGATTAGATTGTTTTTGTTTGCAGGTGAGTATATATGTTAAGAGACCAATTAGGCCCAAAAAATGTAGTTTTGCCTGTAGTGTCTCACCTTTAAAAGGCCACTTAATTACAATAATAACAGTTTTTCTCCTGTGATAATGAATGCATCTTTTTATATTTGATATAAGCCTTCATGGCATGGAACATCAATCTGAAAAGCATTGTTAACGAAAAGGTCATATATCTATAAAAACAAAGCTGTGAGGCCGATTGAACTGGGCAAAACCCCCATGATAGTGAATGGGAGAGGATTGTGATCTGCTAGTTTCCCGGTGGTCTTCTTCAAACATAGGGCATGTTTCGTGTAAGTGCTTAGACGCGAAGGAGCCCCAACACATCGTCAACACTAAAACAACCCAGTACAGATGACTAGGAACCTTTCAGCATGATGTTTGACCAGCTTCATAACAGTATTAAGATTGTGTTTACAACGTAAAGCGGTATTTTGTCGCTCTAAAAGAAACAAACGAACTTGGTGCCAATGACGCGGTAATGGGTCACGTGATAATTTGACCTTAAAACAAATCGCATTGTGTTGAAACTAGAGATTGCCAAAACATGTCTAGACTAATGGTCAGATATTTGCACTTTTTAGAATATCGGTAGTCGGCCTTAAAGACAGCCCTACATATCCCCAAAGTATCAACAGATCTTATCGACTGCTCTGAATTTTAAGTTGTATCAGCCATGAAAAAAGCCCATATCTGTCAATCAGCCTGAATGTCTTTATAATTAGCTAAACATAAACTAGTTGAAACTACTCAAAGATTCACATTCTGAGTTCCAGTCACTCGTGGAGATATTGCTTTCAGCCATGGCCACAGGGACACCTCAAACTTTATGTCAATACTGGCCCCCCTTCATTTGGGGTTTGGATCAGAGATGCCCTGGATACAGCCCTGACCCATCCTAGTCCCGATGCCGTCCCGGACGTCTTCCTTGCCCGGTCTACTCGGGATGGTCCTGCAGTCGGAACAAAGTGGAGCAAAGATGGACCGATGCACTGAAAACTGTGTGCCATTGTTTTCTACTGTACAGCGTGGAAACCCACTGCAACAAAGGGGTGCCTGTATCGGTTAAGTGGCTTGAAAGTATCTTGATTTGATAGTTTCAACAATCTAATTCTCCTGTATGGTGTCCAGGTCAGGTCGGTGGGGCAGTAAAAGTGGTCACATTTAGATAGCGCTTTTCTACCTACATTAGGCACTCAAAGTGATTTACATCAAGAAACCACTTGGCCATTCACACCGCATGGAGGGTGAAGTGTCATGCCCAAGGTTACGACAACAGCAGGATTCAAACCGTCAACTCTCAGGTCAAAAGACCTGCCCTACTGTCTGTGCCACTGTCGCCCCTATTGTCTGTAGGCTAAGCAAAGACACTTGCTTCTGATTTGCATAAACAAGAGCACAGAAATCACCTTGATAATGCAAATTACCAAGGTGATAATCCAGTGTCCCAATGGCCCTGGATTGATAAACAAATGAAACCGACTTCAGGTAAACAGAACTAGGTGGGGCTATGACAGTCAGAGGAGTTTGAATACTAACTTGGAAGGGAAGCTCATTTGTAAAGCACTTTTCACACGACACAAGTCATCCAAAGCACTTGATTATTCAATCTGCTCAGATGAGCAAGGAAAAAACCTCAGAGTGGAGGCATAAAACTAGGAAAGCACTAATCCGATACTGGTATCGGATATCAGCGCAAATCCAGTAAGAAATACTGGATGAGGTATCGATTCCAATATCCAATACTGAACCGATAGCTGTTTTGGGTCTCACTTTTTAAAACAAGTCAATATGGACACCCTGTACCTCATTTGAAAGGTCTTAACCTGCAGAATTTAAGTTCATTTACAAGATAGACGCGCAAAATAACACTGGACTGCTAATGCTAGTATCAAATAATCAAGCTGTGAATGAGTCACCCAAAATAATGAAAGTAATCTATGAGATGGAATATTTTCATAAATGTTGGGGTTGAACTTCCTTTAGTAATATATTGGTTCAGTATGTGTAGAATAGAATTGGACGGCAGGGCAATCATCTACTATAGCAGGAGTAAGCAAGTGTTTGGTGAAGTGCTTGGATGGACGGTGACCAAAACACACAGCAGTTTACACGAATGCCAGTACTGTACATGGCACAGACCGAAACGGGGAAGTCTGGAGGCCCTCCCACTGACTTTTTTTGAGTGTGACATGTCGCCCTGGGTCTTTCCTCACAACAACTGCTTGACTCAAAACAAGATACTAGTTCAAGCCATTCCCATACCTTCAGATACCCCCTTGTTTGCAGTGCGGTCAGCGACACGACAGTTTACTATGAGGTTTGCAAAGGTCCAGCGGACAGTCCCCTCTGAGCGGGGCCTTCTGCAAGCCAAGCCAACCACACTCAAGAGTACAGGGGGAAACTCGTTCAAATCTCAGCAATATGTGAAAATAGGGTGAGCTTTTTCCATAATGTGCTTTTTCCAATCATTTGGGTTTTTTGTTTTGTTTTTTCATCCTGTCCTGTATTTATCCTCGGCACTGGCGCAAATGGTGATTCTGCGATGAAAGAAAACTCCTGGGACCCTTTCTAGCTTTCGGGTGCTGTTTTGTGGGGCCCTCTTGTCAAACTACAGTGGATTGATGCCTGAACCCTCAACTCACACACTTCAATGAAATTACTTAAATCGGCCTTTATAGGAGGCTAATCTTCATACAAGTACACTCCAAAGAGATGTTGACTTTAATTGGATATGTAAAGGTTTGGGTGCCCCTTAAAGGTGAGATATCATGCAAAATTCACTCTAATGGATGTGAGGGCCCCGTGCCGAAAGCTCCAAACAGCCCTAGGACCTGCTGACTTCTCTGTGGCACGTTGAAAGGTCGCGCTGACAGGGATTGCATTGTTTGGAAAAGGCGCAGTGGGTGAGGTGGGTAACGGGAGGCGCCCAGGAGAGGAGTGAGCGGAAAGCCAACACCTCACTGGCTCCTCTGTCCTCACCCTTGCGTTTCCAAAAGCTGCTTAGGGCTCTTGTGCTGGACTCACAGGTGGCCTAGATTCAAAAGGACTCCAAAAAGTACGTTGAATATTTGAATCTTGAGTCATTTTGAACCTAAAGGTCCCAAGGTTTGATATCGGGTTCCGTATGGGGCCTGTCTTTCTGGAGTCTGCAGTTTTGTCTAGGCCAGTGGTTCTCAAACACAAAAGTGCCACCTCATTAAAAATTTGACCTTCATAGTAACACCAGGCCTGAGATCATTCGAAGTGCCCTCTGAAGAACCACAAGTACCACTGCTCTAGGCGCAACTGGCTGAAAGAAGGGGCCAATTACTAGTTGGACGATTAAAGGGGGAGACACTGCGGGAAAAACACCGTTATTATCCATTTTCAGCCTCAATGGGCATTTTGTCAAACTGCGTGTTTATCACATTGGTGTGAACACTCCACTTAAAGTAGCACCAACACCAACATTTCCAGCCCTCGACCATATTTGGAAGGCGTTTTCAGGGGGTAAGTTGATAACCAAATTCCCTGTGAAATCGTTTGTTATTGAATATGTAAACAAACTGAAGACCGAATTTTGAACCTGGCCATATCCATCGATTGGATTTTTCTGCTTCGATTTTGCTAATGTTGGCCATTATTATATTGAAGTAATATACATACAACAATATTAAACGATAGAAAAGTTGAATAGTTTTTGTTTTCCAATCAAACATTCGCCTGCAGTGTCATACTTTTCCAAATACTTGCACATTTGTTCCCGACTGAGCGCCATGACGTCTCCGCGCGCAGAGAAGGTCAGCCACGCTTAACCAATCAGAACCACACCTTTTTATTGTTTTACTTGTTGCACTTTTTGTAATGTGAAGTCAATCTGCGCCGGCCAGTGTATGTGTTTGTTTTTCCTCGTGAACGCAGGCAGCTGATCAGGTGCACTGTGCAGCAGAGTAAACCCTCCGTCAGCCTCTAGAGGGCGCACACAACAGCTCCACTCACTTTCCGTCTTCACACTGGACTTTTTTATATAAAGTATAAAAGTTAAAAGTATTTCAACATTTCACTCCCCATATGGATCTCGGTCATGGCTGGTTTTGGGGACCGGTAGTACTTGAGTATAAGCCTGTCACGATATCAGAATTTTAAGTTCAATATACTGAGGCAGGAAAATATCCCTCTAAACAATAATATTGAGGATAAATTGTCCTAAAACTCATAAAAGGTAAATCTAAAACAGCTGGACTTACTTTTCTAAAAAGAAGCTGACAGTTTCGTAACTCTTGAGTAGTTAGTGTTTCGTGCCCCTTTTTCTTCAGAAGTATATATTTTTATGGTATTTTCTTTGTGAATATTATTACATTATTACAAGTTTTGTTTCTCATCATTTATGTCACAACTGAAACGTAAATCAATATTTTGCACTCACCTGACCACCACGCCCTCGAGGAGTGAAATGTTACGGAACGCTTTATTAAAATGTAATGCTGTATGTGCCATTTTAATGCCCAAATACTGTATTTGTAATGCCTCTAACACACAGTGTATATGTCATTTGACTTTAAACAAGATTTGTAAACATTCCATCAAACAAGAATGAGAGGAAATTTACATTCAAAGCAAATTCACAATTTTTAGCAAAAAACAAACTTTAGCCGAGTGTGATTTAGACCATCATATTTCTGTATTTTCAACAAACTTTTCCGTAACAATAGTGGAAATTTAGATTTAATGCCGGCTGGAATCAGATTGAACGTGTTTTAATAACGTTTTAGGCACAATGAAATGATTTCTAATGCCTTCTGAGTTGTTTTATTCTGGCCTGTTGCACAATGTGGCTACGTTAAATGATCATCTACCAGCAACTCACGATCCACCACGGAATCTTTAGGAAATATGATGATTCAACCGGGTCTAAGCTCATCTCCATAGAAATGAATACAAACAGGAAGTACTGGTACTCGCAACTTCAGATCAGAGGAACTAGCATAGCCACATCATGCAACGAGCCAATTGGATACCAGAGAATCATCTTCCGGTTTCAGAGATTTAAAGTTCCACAGAGGGGTCCGGGGCAGAGAGTTCCAAAGTACAAGGCCTGCAGCAGCAAAGCCTCGGTCGACTTTCGCCTTTTCAATCTTCACCTCGAGTATTGGATTTGAAAATAGCTAATTGTACTTTTCCCCAAACCGCTCAGGACCAATGCACATCATTCATTCATTCACTTTGCAATTGTTTTCTACGATTTTAAAATGAAATGCCGCTCCTCGTGTCCGTGGCACCCAGCACAAACGCATACATTGAGCCCACAGCGCCCTCTGCTGTCAGGTTTACTCTGTCTCTGGAATGCACCTTACTGAGAGATTTGCTTGTTTGTTCATGTCATTGATATTTATATCATATTTAGGCCCGAGCGCCATCAGGGCTGGCGATGGGGTTCTTGTTAGGCCCGAGCGTTATCAGGGCTGGCGAAGGGGCTCTTGAAATCGTACAAAATCTATCTCCTCCTAGAGCGTTTATCGGAACGAGCTAATTTTGGGTGGAAAATAATCTTGAGAAGTAGAACTTTAAAAGTTATCCAAATTACTTTTCTAAGTTTTACTGTTTTTATGCAGCGAAGCTGCAAACTGTACGAAGTATTTTGAGATTTTTCGCAAACAGAAAATGGCTCCCATTCGCACATATGAAGCCCGATTTCCATTTTGTTATCAGTTGTTAAAGTCACAGTCCTAAACACTTTCATTTGGCAAAATTCAAAAATCTTTGTGGATTTTCTGCGGCACAGCCGCAACCCTAAGTAAAATGTAAACATATGCTTCAGTTTGCAGATATAGTGTGATACAAATTCATACTAATTTTTATCTGTATAATGTCAAAATTGAGTGCATTGTCAAAAAACTCACAAAAAAACTTGCGTTAGCGCATTCCAAAAGTTCTAAAACTAAGACCCTATGGGAAAAAGTTAAACACAAACGAACATAAAAGCAGTAGCGATACCGTAATTTTAGATTGAGGGAGACAAAATGGCGCAAAGCGCCCTCTTGCTTTGGGCAGGGCAGTCGGCGAGGGCCGATAATCGCCGCTTTGCGGCTATATTTTTACACTGTCTTCATTGTTTTAACATGTGCCGAATGTTTATTTTTTTCTTGTTGATTGTTAAAGCCTCACTGCGTAACGCTCCCAGTTTCCCGAAGTCTCCCTTAGCGACATTTGGCCTGGAATGCTCCGCAGTGTGACTTTAATGACAAGTGTGGCCCTGCTTTGACCCGCTGTGAGGGAGCGCGGGGGACTGTGTTGGGGAGGGGTATTCCCGTGGGACTCCTGGCTCTGATGATCCGTCCTATAAACCACTTTAACTGGAGCACGACAGCAGCACAGCGCCCCCAGGGGATCACTGACTGTACTTTTGTAAAGGGACTCAAAATGGTCGGACTGACTTATCACTTATGAATGACGTCATTAAATTATTTTACATTTTTAAAATCGCCTCTGTCTGGTTTTTATGAATGTCCACCATGCTCCGCTTCAACTGCCCCAAGGCAGACTGACGCTGCCAATATGGCTGCCAATCTGTGACAAGTTGATGGTTTTGTCTGCAGGGTGCGCTGTTAGTGGCTTAGAAAAGGCCTTCAGACTGAACCTGGGTCGCCTTCGGCTGCGGATGAGACAACATGCCATTCCTCATTTGAAAGCTAAGAACCGTTGGTCACTGAGCTTTATCTACTGGAGACTGCACCAGCACTGAGGAGGACCTGATTGTGGAAATTGAAAAGAGTTCCTTTATGTTCATATCCAAACCAGATTTAGTCACAGGATCTGGCAACCCAAAGTGTGGAGCTGCTTCTGCGTTTGAACCTGTTACTTGGGTTAGGAACGTGTGAAGTTGTGTTTCACTCACAGATCTTACACATATTTTTAGAAACTAGAAGGTCTTGGCTTTCAAATGAGGTATCACACTGGCACAAAGGTTGTAAGGTCTCCTGTCAATACGCTTTCAGATTTGGATATGCACAATCCTAACCAGCTACATGCAGACCCCAGCTCCCCAGGACAACCAACACCGGAGGACGGGGCGACAGGGCGCCATTGGAGTGGTGCGACACAGGAGAGAGAGTAGACTTGAATTAGACTGCATATTTCAAATAATCTTAATGAACAAACAGAAGCATGCCTACCTGAGCCTGCAGACAACCTAACAGGAAGAAGAAGTGTGGAAGGCAGAGGAAGAGAGAATGGAGCGGCGCTTTCATACTGCTGGTTTAAGTCTATACTGCCACATTTTCAACACGTAATGTCGGCGTACTCTTCATTGGATTGTGCTGTCTTTATTTTACATTTCATTACACTGTGGTTTGGGTACTGTCCCTGAGAATTTGCATTATATAGTGTCTACTTCAGTTGCACCCCATGCTTTCCTGATGTTTGCCCCTTCACCTCCGTAACCCAGGAGAGGGGGGTTCAAAATTCCCGGATGTTGGACCGTGAGAATGAGAGTTGTTTGACGTTGGTTCTGTAGTTTTTTGCTGATATGTGGTTAAATGCTTCTTTTTACGCTGCGTATTTGGGGCCTCGCGCAGTGCCAAACAGTTGAAACGAGATGTTCCTCTGATGAGCATCGACCGCCAGGCCCCTTGTGCTGCGGGATGCATCACCTCCGGGACACCGCCCTCGTCCTCAAAACCAGCCACCTGGCGCTCTTTCCACATTACCTCCCGCCTACCGCATCACGGCCTGTCCCAGCGCACCATTTACCTCGGCCATCTCACACACCGGAGCAGTGGGTCTCCGACGTCATGTTGTCCCTTCAATCCGTTCATTTATCCCATCTCTCTGGTGCCCTTTGACCAGTATTTAATACCAGTTTTAAATCATAAGGCAAACTATCATCAGTAATACATTCTAACAGCAGAAGTATGTTGGTACAAGTCTATTAAAGAGTACTTGAAAGACTTTTGCGCATCCCTTTAGTATCATTGCTATTACGGAGATCTGATGAAGGTATTTTTGTCTAGATGGTTATTAAATAAGACTTATGATATAAGAAATAAAACAGGGGGTGGGGTTGCTTTTTATATTCACAAAAAACAATTGATGGAATAATGGAATGTTAAACAGAAGAGATTCACAACAATAAAAAAAAAAACAATGTCATCATGAGTTGCATATACCAGGATCAACTATTGACATTTTATAAGTTTAACCACAAATAAATGTATACAAATTTAAAATGTCTTTCTCATACATGCTCCAGCAATGCCCTGGTGAGTAGAATGAGCCCTGGCCTTTTCACCGCGATTGCCTCTACAGGCCTGTAAAGTCACTTAAATAGTTTATGTTCGGGTCGAACAAGCAAACAGCGTAATGTGTAATAACGTCATGCGCGTTCACGCTCAGCTGTAGCGTTAGCTGTAGCGTTAGCTGTAGCGTTAGCTGTAGCGTTAGCTGTAGCGTTAGCTGTAGCGTTAGCTGTAGCGTTAGCTGTATCTCCTCTATACTGACGCTGCCGAGCGAGTGGTAACTTCAGAAGGATGGATTTAGTGGAGAATAAGAGGAGACCGGCTTCAAGCACCATCGAAACTCCAGCCCGGACCCCAAATAACAAAAAGAAACGAAGAGTTTATTCGAGTGTGACAAAAAAGGCAAAAGTGGAGTCTGATCGGCGTAGGAAAAGAACCAGAGTAAACATCGGAAAATGTTGAGAGAATCTCTCAAAAGACCCGCAGCTTATTGTTGCTTGAAAGGTAAGAAATTATGACTAAATACGTGGGGGAAAAGTGTTATTGATGCTTCAAAACAACGGTGTCCGACTGTCCGTGCATGTTGTACAAACTTCACTGAAACAAGACATGAAATAATCATATTTGGAAGTTACCAAAATAGTTGATCTAATAGTTTTATACCTACAGAGAAGTTGTGTAGTATTAGTAGCAGACTAGTAGTGTCAGTAATAACAGTAATTGTGCTGTACCTACAAAACATTTGAGTAGTAACAGTGGTAATGGTGCTGTATTTACAATGGCAAAAATAATGCTGCTAATGTTAGCTTTTCTTGGCCGCAAAATAAGCATGACTGTTCACGGATTTATAAGCAGTGAAACGACTACAAAAAGTGAACATGTGCCGTTTACAATATAGTTTACGAGTTAGCTAACTTTGGGCCCAGGGAATTGAAGAGACAATTTTGGCTTTTCCTAGTAGCATTTCTACCAGTGGAAATTGTATTATACATTTAGGCCTACGTTTATGCTACAAAGTATACGAGTTTCGTTCTTTTCTCCTTCAAACGTCAATTATTCGTTTATCTGTATTATTTGGCTTCTTCCCTCGATTCACTTTGCTGCTTTTGCGCAAGTATCGCATCTTGGAAAATATTCACTCAAATTGATTTGGTCTAAATATCTTACAAAACGGTAACGTTTCTTACCTCAGTTGAAGTCATGCCTGCAAATCTGTAAATTGACCAGGACGGGACTGTTATTTCTGGTGCTCGTAAAGCCTGAGCGCCTCATGCACGAGCTTATCATCGAGGCTGCAGTTACGCGTTTGGCCTGAGGGGGCAATTGCGAGTACAAAACTGCCAAACTCCATACAGTCCCTTTAATGAGTGGATGGACAACTTATTTTTAACAGTGAATCAAAAGACATTATTTATTTGTGGTGATTTTTAAATCGACTTGTTAAAGAAGAACTAAGCAAGTTGTTTACCTTAATAAATCCTTTCCGTAGTCCCTCTGGGGTAATACAAGTGTTAATAGGATGATTGGGGGGTCTTTCATCTCCCCCTGGTGTCTCTGGCCAGAAAACCACAATTGCAACTTTCCTGCCTCTGGGTCGGAGCCACCAATACCCACTAATGGAATCACAAAGAAAATATCTTGTAAATTAGTGTACGTCAATATTCCTACATAAAGTGTTCAGCAAACTATTACCAGCTAACGTACAATGTTCCTTTACAATTCGAGAGAGAGCGCATCATTTGAGAGGATATGAAGATAATACATTGCCATTAGTTCAATTCACTCGGAAAAGTTTTTATGTGTCTGTATGTGGAGTATAACTTTGGAACAAACTGGATATACAATGCCAAACTATCCACAGACTTAAACTGTTATATAAACATCAGGTCTGGTCACTATAGAGAGAGTGGGTCTGAAATTTCACATTCTTATTTGTCTACCAGTGTTGATGTGTGCGTTTGTTTCCTTACCATTGTTGGTATAAAAATGTAACAGGGAAGCTCAGTGTGTATATTAATATGAAATGGGGGTGGGATTAAGAGATCGCGGATACAAGCAGCTGAAATGAGTTTCCTTCGCAGGGTGGCTGGGCGCACCCTTCGAAATTGGGTGAGGAGCTCAGTTACCCGGGAGGAGCTTGGAGTAGAGTCGCTGCTCCTTCACGTCGAAAGGAGCCAGCTGTGGTGGCTCAGGCATCTGTTCTGGTCGCCTCCCTCGGGAGGTGCTCCAGGGATGTCTTATTGGGAGGAGGCCTCGTGGAAGGCCCAGGACACGCTGGTGGGACTATGTCTCCGAGCTGGCCTGGTGTCGCCTCGGGGTCCCCTCAGAACAGCTGGAGGAGGTGTGCGTGGATCGGGAAGTCTGGGCATCTCTGCTGAGACTGCTGCCTCCGCGACCCGGCCCCGGATAAAGCGGAGAGAAATGATGGATGGATGGATGGATGGATGGATGGATGGATGGATGGATGGATGTGGGATTTAATATGTTTTCTTCTTCCCACTCCCTTTCAGGCAAACTGGAGCTTGCTTTTTTACGTTGAAATTAATGGTGTGTGTTTTTGTTGTTGTCTTAAACACATAAATAAATAACAATAAATTTGTACAGTGCTTTCACATAACAAAATGTATTGACATGAAAACACAGCAAAGGCTTTTCCTGCTGCGTCAGCAGAGCGGTTTTGCAGTCAGTGACCACATGTTATTAACAAGGGTTTATCAGTCCTTAAATGAGAGTGTACTGATATTAAACACAGTCTCTTGGTTTGGCCTCTTAACTGTGGAAAAACAAAGCTAAACTTGGCAGATTTCTTAAACAGCAAAGCATCATCTCAGTCATAAGATTATAGATGACAATAGCCATCCATTTTCCATCATGGCATAGGAAGTCTTCCTTTGTGCCTTGTGCATCAGGATAAGTTGTAACCCCTAATAGGTCAAGGTCAAGGTCAAGGTTTATTTATAAAGCACATTTAAAATACAGTTGACACTGCCCAAAGTGCTGTACATGTTTCAGTGAGAGACATATGTACAGTGAGGAAAATAAGTATTTGAACACCCTGCTATTTTGCAAGTTCTCCCACTTAGAAATCATGGAGGGGTCTGAAATTGTCATCGTAGGTGCATGTCCACTGTGAGAGACATAATCTAAAAAAAAAAAATCCAGAAATCACAATGTATGATTTTTTAACTATTTATTTGTATGATACAGCTGCAAATAAGTATTTGAACACCTGTCTATCAGCTAGAATTCTGACCCTCAAAGACCTGTTAGTCTGCCTTTAAAATGTCCACCTCCACTCCATTTATTATCCTAAATTTAGATGCACCTGTTTGAGGTCTTTAGCTGCATAAAGACACCTGTTACAATCAGTAAGAATCCAACTACTAACATGGCCAAGACCAAAGAGCTGTCCAAAGACACTAGAGACAAAATTGTACACCTCCACAAGGTTGGAAAGGGCTACGGGGAAATTGCCAAGCAGCTTGGTGAAAAAAGGTCCACTGTTGGAGCAATCATTAGAAAATGGAAGAAGCTAAACATGACTGTCAATCTCCCTCGGACTGGGGCTCCATGCAAGATCTCACCTCGTGGGGTCTCAATGATCCTAAGAAAGGTGAGAAATCAGCCCAGAACTACACGGGGGGAGCTGGTCAATGACCTGAAAAGAGCTGGGACCACCGTTTCCTAGGTTACTGTTGGTAATACACTAAGACGTCATGGTTTGAAATCATGCATGGCACGGAAGGTTCCCTTGCTTAAACCAGCACATGTCAAGGCCCGTCTTAAGTTTGCCAATGACCATTGGATGATCCAGAGGAGTCATGGGAGAAAGTCATGTGGTCAGATGAGACCAAAATGGAACGTTTTGGTCATAATTCCACTAAACGTGTTTGGAGGAAGAAGAATGATGAGTACCATCCCAAGAACACCATCCCTACTGTGAAGCATGGGGGTGGTAGCATCATGCTTTGGGGGTGTTTTTCTGCACATGGGACAGGGCGACTGCACTGTATTAAGGAGAGGATGACCGGGGCCATGTATTGCGAGATTTTGGGGAACAACCTCCTTCCCTCAGTTAGAGCATTGAAGATGGGTCGAGGCTGGGTCTTCCAACATGACAATGACCCGAAGCACACAGCCAGGATAACCAAGGAGTGGCTCTGTAAGAAGCATATCAAGGTTCTGGCGTGGCCTAGCCAGTCTCCAGACCTAAACCCAATAGAGAATCTTTGGAGGGAGCTCAAACTCCGTGTTTCTCAGTGACAGCCCAGAAACCTGACTGATCTAGAGAAGATCTGTGTGGAGGAGTGGGCCAAAATCCCTCCTGCAGTGTGTGCAAACCTGGTGAAAAACTACAGGAAACGTTTGACATCTGTAATTGCAAACAAAGGCTACTGTACCAAATATTAACATTGATTTTCTCAGGTGTTCAAATACTTATTTGCAGCTGTATCATACAAATAAATAGTTACAAAATCATACATTGTGATTTCTGGATTTTTTTTTTTAGATTATGTCTCTCACAGTGGACATGCACCTACGATGTCAATTTCAGACCCCTCCATGATTTCTAAGTGGGAGAACTTGCAAAATAGCAGGGTGTTCAAATACTTTTTCCTCACTGTATATACACACCACACGGTACAAAGTAACAACATAGAATGCTCAACTCAGCTCGTGTTGAAAGCCAACGCATAGAGGCGTGTTTTTAAGAGTGACTTAAAACTCTCAATGGATGAGGCTGATCGAATGCTCAAAGGGAGCTCGTTCCAAAGTTTGGGTCCAGCGACCGCAAATGCTCTGTCACCTCTGTTTTTTTTCTTAGAGCGGGGACAGGTTAAAAGCTGTTGGTCGCATGACCGCAGGGCTCTCACAGGAGAATACAAAGTCAACATTTCAGACAGATACTCTGTAGCCATTCAGTGATTTAAAAACCAACAATAGGATTTTAAATTGTATCCTGAAGGGAACTGGGAGCCAATGAAGAGACTGTAGCACGGGCGTGATGTGGTCATAGCGCCTGATGCCTGTCAGGAGCCGTGCAGCTGCATTCTGTACTAGTTGCAAACGACGAATGGATGCAGCATCAAGACCGTGGTACAGAGAATTACAATAGTCCAGACGTGTAGAGATGAACATGTGGACTAATTTTTCCAGCTGATTTCTAATCAGATATGGTTTACTTTAGCAATCAATCGAAGCTGAAAGAAGCTTATTTTAACCACAGAGCTGATTTGTTTGTCAAATTTAAAAGAGCTGTCAATCATGACTCCAAGATTTTTTACATGAGAGCTGAAGGGAACACCGAGATCAAAGGCCTGTTCAGTACTGCCGAACATAACAATTTCAGTCTTGCTCTCGTTTAAGTTAAGGAAGTTTAGCTTCAGCCAGTGTTTCACTTCCTGGAGGCAACTCTGCAGAGACTGCATAGAACTGCTTTCTGACTTAAGAGGCATGTAAATT
Source organism: Neogobius melanostomus (assembly GCA_007210695.1). Taxonomy (NCBI): domain Eukaryota; kingdom Metazoa; phylum Chordata; class Actinopteri; order Gobiiformes; family Gobiidae; genus Neogobius; species Neogobius melanostomus. The sequence goes on from VHKM01001206.1 coordinate 101,068, forward strand.
TGGACATCATCGGCGAAGCAATGAAAGGAAATGTATACAGGGAGAAATGTATACAGGGAGAACAAAGCTGGGCCTAGAACAGAGCTCTGGGGAACTCCACAGGTGAGAGGGGCTTTTGCTGATGAGAAAGGGCCAAAGCTCACGGAGAACTGCCGTCCTGTGAGGTAGGACCGAAACCATTTTAAAACCGACACAGGATTCCATGCGTGATAATAAAATCTACTCGGTCTGTTTCATTTCTTTTCTATAGCTGAGGATAAGAACAAAAGATTAAAGGTGTTACTTTGAGTGAATACAACATTATAATGTTCAAATAGAAGCTCTTTATTGTCTAAAAATCAGTCGTAGACAGATGGAAGTGTTTTAATGAGTGCCCAAGTTAGTCAGCGCTCCGCGTCGATGTGCTCTCGGACCCACGCAGACAGGCGGCTGACCCGGGTATACACGCCATAGTATCCGGGCCGAGCGCATCCGTGGCCCCAGCTCACCACTCCAGCCAGGAACCAGCGGCCCCCAGGCTCCTGACACACCAGGGGCCCCCCAGAGTCTCCCTGTGTGTGGGGACAGACATGATTAGGCCTAATATGGGAAAATGTAGTATTTCTACATCAGCGACTAAACCAAAACCAAGTAGCTACAACAGGGTTTAATCTGGAACAACATAAAACTAATTTAGGCCTATACAAAGAAAACCTGGGATTAAACCAGAACTAAACCAGGTCCAAACTAGGACTAAACAAAGAAACCAGGCCCACATTAGGGCTAAAACTGAGCTATTGTGTTTGTGTCATGATGTAGCTGTATGTGGCTAATGGCAGCTAAAGCAAGAGAAGCTAACGCCAGAAAACACTTTTTACTCTCCACAGAAGTCTCCTATCCCACTAAAGTACATTGTTTTACATTGTCGTCCATGACTGAAATAAAGTTCATCCCTGTCATGTTGGCCTCAACAGCTTCAGTTTCCTCTTGGAGCTTCACAGAGACAGCAGCTAATGCTAATGCCGCTCTCACAGAGCAGGAGCATTAGGAGCTGTCAGTCAGAGCTTTTGCCCCTCCTTTTTGTGGAGGCATCCAATCAGCATTCAGCTGGTGGGTGATACAACATCACCCCCTGCTTTCCAAACATAGAGCTTCAGTGGGATTTTCCATCGAGCTTCAGCAGCTATGCGGGGCAGGAAGACCACTCTGAAAGACCTGATTAACACTGACATTTTCACAAAATTTACCTCACTCTAGTGGATTTATCGTGACATTTAATACATATAAAGTTCAGCTTCCCTTGCAGTCAAAGAGGACTGTGTTAGAGTATGTTTGAGTGAGGAATCGCTAGTTCTTTGTTAAGGGCCTACATATATCGTCCTTTAACAGACGTTAAGTTAAGTTATACTTTATTAATCTCTGTAGAGAAATCTCTGTAGAGAAATTTCTTTCTTCTCTGCATTTGACCCATCCTCAATGTCGCTGGGCGACCTGTAGCAGCAGTGAGCTGCCAGCATGGGTGCTCGGGACCCATCTCCATGATGTGGAGCCAGGCTGGTGGTCAGAGACACTTGGCTGGAGTATTAACCTATTGCACACGTATTTTTACCTACCAGTAACCTACGCAGACGCGGGGAGAACATGCAAACTGCACACAGAAAGGCCCCATAAACTGAATCATTCCACACCCAAAGGACGGTCCAAGCTGCTCCCACACACAATAGTTACCTCCGCAGTGTTGCAGAGGCTGTGGTGTTTGTTTGGGGGATGAGGGACTTCTCTAAGAAAGGACAGACAAACGTATGAATACCTGACAGGCGTCCTTCTGGCCCTCGGAGTATCCAGCACACATCATCCGCGGAGAGATGAGTGGCCCGTAGCTGTCCACACAGTCATCCTCACTGCGCAGCTGCACGGCCACCTTCTGCAGGGTCTCACTGGGCCGGCCTTTCAATACACAGCACATTTATCAGACCTATGCTAACGGAGTGCAACACGTTCTGTTGAACGACAGGTTACGGTAGAGATGAGAGGTTTCAAAATATGGAGCTGTTGTTGTTGCAGAAAGATCTGTGCCTGACATGTACCAGTGTTGTTTTCGTCAACGAAAACTTTGTCGATACCATTTCATTGACACACCTTTTTTTATGACAATAAAGTAACAATGACGAGCTACAAATACCGTGCCTTGCGAAAGTACTAATACACCTTGAACTTTTTGTCATGTTTACAACCCTAAACATAAAGATTTATTTTGAATTGTTTACTGAAAGTTCACAAACAAGTAACAGACAACTGTGAGGTGAAAGCAAAATGATACATGATTCTGTTATTTTTCAAAAAATAGAAAAGTGGGGCGTGCATAAGTATTCATACAGCATATTCTGAGTGCATTAAATTGCCTTTATAACATTCCTAATGACTGCAGAATGTTCACACCTTGCCCTAACCATTAAATAGAGGCCACCTGTGTGTAATCTACTCTCAGTATAATTCCAGCTGTTCTGTGAGGGCCTCAGAGCTATGGTCAGAGTGTATTGGTCACAAAAACAACATCATGAAGGCCAAGGAGCTCACCAGAGAGGTCAGGGATAAAGCTGTGGAGAAGTTTAAAGCAGCGTTAAGTTATACAAAGATTTCCCAAGATTTGAACATCTCACGGAGCACTGTTCAATCCATCATTCAGAAATGGAAAGAGTATAGCACCACTGCAACTTACCAAGACACGGCCGTCCACCTAAACTAACAGACCGAACAAGGAGAGCACTGGTCAGAAATGCAACCAAGTGCCCTAAGATAACTCTGGAGGAGCTGCGACGTACTGCCGCTGAGCTGGGGGAATCTGTACATGGGACAACTATAAGTCGTACTCTACACAAATCTGGCCTTCATGGACGAGTGGCAAGAAGAAAGCCATTATTGAAAGGAGGCCATAAGAAATCCTGTTTGAAGTTTGCTAGAAGAAGGTGCTTTGGTCAGATGAGACAAAAATTGAACTTTTGGCCCACATTCCAAACGTTATGTATGGCACAAACCTAACACTGCTCATCGTCCTGAGTGCACCATCCCAGTGTCAAATATGGTGGGGGAGCATCATGCTATGGGGCTGCTTTTCCTCAGCGGGGACTGGGAAGATTGTAAGAATAGTTGGGAAGATGGATGGAGCCAAATACAGGGACATTTTGGAGGAAAACCTGCTGGAGTCAGCAAGAGAACTGAGGCTGGGGCGGAGATTCACCTTCCAGCAGGACAATGACCCTAAACACAAAGCTAAATCTATAATGGAATGGTTTAAAAACAAACATATTAATGTGTTAGAATGGCCCAAAGTCCTGACCTAAATCCTATTGAAAATCTGTGGAAAGACCTGAAAACTGCTGTTCACAACGCTCTCCTTCTAATTTGACAGAGCTCGAGTTGTTTTGTAAAGAGGAATGGGCTAAAATGTCAGTCTCTACATGTGTGTGAACTTTAAGTAAAAAATAAAATCTTTAAGTTTAGGGTTGTAAACATGACAAAATGTGCAAAGGTTCAAGGTGTATTAGTACTTTCGCAAACCACTGTAAATGTACAGACCTTTGGAGAATTTACTTCAGATACAAATTAGCGTCTAAAAGTGTCCTCTGAGCTAAATATTAAACCAAGTTCAAGTTTCTGCTTTTCATGGGTCGGGTACACAAATACACATCTAACAGACATTAAACATTAACTTATGATATGTACATGATAAAGAAACACAGAAAAGTATATAAATGAACATGTCATGTTGGCCGTACTGTAGGCTACCTTCACTTTTCATATGTAGTTAGCGGTCGTTAGCGTTACAGTTGGGTTTGAAGCAGGAGCTTTACCGCTGAAGATTTCTGAGCAGTTTGGGGCTGTTTTTATCAAAGGACAGTCTCTACGAAACAGCAGGGAATTACCGTTCACAGGTATTAATTATAATTTTAAGTTTATATTGTGTATTAGTTACTTTGTTTGTTACGATCAGATTGACAAATGTTAACGGCAGTTTGTGTCGCTGGTATGTTTACTGAAAATTAAATGAGCCCATTAGGAAAAGGAATAATTATAAACATAAATTTGGTTAACTTAAAATATAAGTTAATATAAGTTGAACAAAACAACATAAGTCATTTTGATGTGAAGGCTGCCATCTACTGTTTGTATAGGTCAATTACGGCCTGTTTCGGTGAAAAATTCACAATATATGTATTTTTTTTTTTAAAGTAGGGCGTGCCTAAGTATTCATACAGCATTTTCGGAGTGCATTAAATTGCCTTTATAACATTCCTAATGACTGCAGAATGTTCACACCTTGCCCTAACCATTAAATAGAGGCCACCTGTGTGTAATCTACTCTCAGTATAATTCCAGCTGTTCTGTGAGGGCCTCAGAGCTATGGTCAGAGTGTATTGGTCACTAAACAACATCATGAAGGCCAAGGAGCACACCAGAGAGGTCAGGGATAAAGCTGTGGAGAAGTTTAAAGCAGCGTTAAGTTATACAAAGATTTCCCAAGATTTGAACATCTCACGGAGCACTGTTCAATCCATCATTCAGAAATGGAAAGAGTATAGCACCACTGCGAACTTACCAAGACACGGCCGTCCACCTAAACTAACAGACCGAACAAGGAGAGCACTGGTCAGAAATGTAACCAAGTTCCCCAAGATAACTCTGGAGGAGCTGCGACGTACTGCCGCTGAGCTGGGGGAATCTGTACATGGGACAACTAGAATCGTACTCTACACAAATCTGGCCTTCATGGACGAGTGGCAAGAAGAAAGCCATTATTGAAAGAAGGCCGTAAGAAATCCCGTTTAAAGTTTGCTAGAAGTCATATGGAGAACACAGCTACCATGAACACGCTAGATCACTGTTACACCACAAAAGCAACGCATACCACGCTGTCCCCGTGCTGCACTCGGACTTTCAGATCACGTGATGGTTCACTTAATCCCTTCATACAGACAAAGACTGAAACTCGCTAAACCCATAGTGAGCACAATAAAGAAGTTCACCACTGAGGCTGTGGAGGAGCTGCGCTCATGTTTGGAGGCAACAGACTGGGAAGCGTTAAAGGCTGGTAACAACCTGGATAAATATACGGACACTGTGACCTCATACATCCAGTTCAATGAGGCGCGCATCATATCAACATGCACTAGGGTTTGTTTCAACAATGATAAGCCCTGGTTCACACCCAAACTCTGACAGCTGCGTAAGGAGAAAGAGGCGGCGCACAGGAATGGAGACAGGGACCATTACAGGGAGGCAAGATACAGCTTTAGCAGGGAGGTGGGGAAAGCTAAATCTGCATACTCGCCCGTCTCCAACATCAATTCTCCTCCAATGACTCTGGAGCAGTGTGGCGGGGCTTAGGCCTATCACTAACTACAAGCCCAAAGACCCCGGGCTCTGAACGACCTGTCCCTCGCCCAGGGTCTGAATACACATTACTGCCGCCACAAACGCCCATCAGCCTTTGACACCTCTCTAGACACTCCAGCCGCCCCTGCTACTCCCATCATCACCGCCACCATCAACGACCCCAGCACTTTATCGAAGGCCACCTCCGTCCCTCCCTGCTCTCTCCATCAGTGAGGAGGAAGTGCGTTGGCGGTTTCTGAAGCTGAACCCGCGGAAGGCCCCAAGGCCGGATGGTGTCTCCCCGTCCACCCTGAGAAACTGCGCGGATCAGCTGGCTCCCGTCTTCACAGACATTTTCAACACCTCCTTCGAGTCATGCCACGTACCATCCTGCCTTAATTGTCCACCATCGTCCCTGTCCTAAGAAACCACGGATCACAGGACTTAATGACTACAGGCCGGTGGCGCTGACGTCTGTGGTCATGAAGTCTTTTGAGCGCTTGGTCCTGCCCCACCTCAAGGACATCATCGCCCCCCTCCTGGACCCGCTGCAGTTCGCCCACAGAGCCAACAGGTCTGTGGGCGACGCAGTCAATCTGGCCCTCCACTTCACCCTGGAGCATCTGGACTGCAGGAACCTACAGTATGCCAGGATCCAGTTTGTGGACTTCAGCTCTGCTTTCACACCATCCTCCTGACTGCTACGAGACAAGCTCTACCAGCTCAGCATGCCTGACTCCCTCTGCAGGTGGATCACTGACTTCCTGACGGACCGGAGACAGCACGTGCAGCTGGGGAAGATCGTCTCGGACACTCTGCCCTCAGGCAGGAGGCTACGGTCTATCCAGACCCATACCTCCCATCCAGTTTTTCCCCTCCGCCATCAGACTCATGAACAATAACAGACCCATAACTTAGTTACAGACTCATGGATGTAACTGCCCTATTGCACTGTGTGGTGTGTCCACACTTAGATCTGCTGCTATCACTTATCACTATATTCACTTTATATCACTTTATCACTTGCATGCATACATGCATGTATGTGTACATATGAATGTATGATGCGAGGTGTATTGTTTTAAATGTTGTAATCTGTAAAGCACTTTGTGATACCTTTCGGAATGAAAAGCGCTTTATAAATAAAGATTGATTGATTGATTGATTGATTGATTGATGAGACATGCAGCAGAAGAACACAGCGCTACAGAGACATGCAGCAGAAGAACACAGCGCTACATGAGACACGCAGCAGGAGAACACAACCTACATGAGACACGCAGCAGAAGAACACAGCGCTACATGAGACACGCAGCAGAAGAACACAGCGCTACATGAGACAAGGCGCAGGAGAACACACCGCTACATGAGACACGCAGCAGGAGAACACACCGCTAGCAGAGAACACACAGGCAGGAGAACACAGCGCCACAGCTAAGACACGCGCTACCGAGCACGCAGCAGGAAACACACGCACAGAGACACGCAGCAGAGAAGAAACAGCGCTAACTATGGACCTAGCAGAAACACAGCGCTACATGAGACACGCAGCAGGAGACACACCAGCACATGAGCACTCAGCAGAAGAACAAGCATGATACAAGCAGCAGGAAACACACCGCCTACATGGACCGCGGTAGCAGGAAACACATCGCATACATGAGACACGAAGCAGGAAACACACTGCTGACATGAGCATGGAGCAGAAGAACACACCGCACATGAGAACACGCAGCAGGCGAGAACACACCGCAGCATGAGGACACGCAAGCAGGAGGAACACACCGCTACATAGACACGAGTAGACGAACACGACCGTACTTGAACACGGAGCAGAGAACACACCGCTCATTGAGACACGAGCAGGGAACACCGCTACCATGACAGCAGTTAGAGAGAACCACACCGCTACGTGAGGACGGAGCAGGAAGAACACACCGCTAATGAGACACGCAGCAGGAGATACACAACCGTACTGAGACATGGAAGCAGGGAACGCACGCTTACGTGACACGCTAGCAGGGAGACACACCACTACATGAGGACACGGACCGAAGAAAAACAGCTGCTACATGAGAACCAGCAGGAGAACACACGCGTACATGAGACGACGGGGAGAAACGCCGCTAATGAGACACGCAGCAGAGACACACCACTACATGAGACCGGCCAGAAACACGCTGCTACATGAGAACGCAGAGGAGAACACCCGTCATGACACGGAGAGGAGAAAGCGCGCGTCCTATGAGACACGCGCAGGAAGACAACCGCTACATGAGAACACGTGCAGGAGAACACACCGCTACATGAGGACAGCAGCAAGGAGACACAGCGGCTACATGAGACAACGGAAGCAGGAGAACAGCGCTTACTGAGACACGCAGCAGGAGAATGCCACCGCTACATGAGACACGCAGCATGGATGCACCGCTCATGAGACCGAGCAGAGAAACACCGCTACATGAGCCGCTTGCAGGAGGAACACAGCGCTACAGAGGACGCGAAGCCAGGAGAACACACCGCTACATGAGACACGCTGGCGAGAACACACCGCTACATGAGGACACGAGCAGGAGACACACCTACATTGAGCACGCTGCGGAGAACACACCGTACACGAGAACACGCAGCAGAGAACGCCACCGCACATGAGACACGCAGCAGGAGATGCATGTACATGAGACACGAGAGGAAAACACCGCTACAGAGACTCGAAGCAGGAGAACACACCGCTACATGAGACGAAGCAGGAGAAACGCTACATGAGACACCTGCAGGGACACACGCTACTGAGACCGAAGCAGGAGAACAAGACGCTACATCGACAGAAGCAGGAGAATGCACGTAATGAGACCGAGCAGGAGAAACCACCGCTACATGGACCGACAGCAGAGAGACGCCGCTCATGAGGCACGCTGTAGGAGAACCACCACCGACTATGGACACAAGAGGAGAACACAGCGCTACATGAGCACGAAGCGAGAATAGCTAACATGGAGACACGAAGCAGGAGAACACGCGCTACAGAGCACACGCAGCAGGAGACACCGCTAATGAGACACGAAGCAGGAAACACGTACATGGACTCGCAGGAGGAGAACGCACCGCTACATGAGACACGCTGCGGAGAAACACACCGCTACATGAGACACGAGCGGGAGAACACAGCGCTACATGAGACACGAAGCAGCGAGAATGCACCGCTACATGAGACACGAGCAGGAGAAACAGCGCTTATCATTGAGACACGCCGCAGGAGAAACACCGGCTAACATGAGGACACGAAGCAGGAGAACCACACCGCTTACATTGAGACACTCGCAGGAGAACACAGCGGCTACATGAACAAGAAGCAGGAGAACACAGCGATAAATGGACACGAAGCAGGAGAGAATGCACGCTACATGGAGAACACGAAACGGAGAACACAGCGCTACATGAGACACGAAGCAGGAGAAACACAAGCGCTACATGAGACACGAAGCAGGAAGAACACCACCGCTACATGAGGACCGAAGCAGAGAGCACACGCCTACATGAGGACACGCAGCAAGGAGGAATGACCGCTACATGAGCACGCAGCAGGGAACGCAACAGCGTTACATGAGACACGAAGCAGGCGAACACCCGCTCAATGGACACGCAGCAGAGAGATATGCCACCGCTACATGAGACACGCAGCAGGGAGAACACACCGCTACATGAGACACGCAGCAGGAGATGCACCGCTACATGAGGCACGAGCAGCGGGAGAACACAGCGCTTACATGAGACCGAGAGGAGAACCGCGCTACATGAGACACGAGCGTAGACGCCACCGCTAACATGAGAACGAAGCAGGAGGACACAGAACCGCTACATGAGAACGCGGCAGGAGAACACAGCGCTACATGAGGACACGAAGCAGGAGAACGCACCGCTAATGAGACACGAAAGTCTGGAGAACGCACCGCTACATGAGACACGAGCAGGAAGAAACAGCGCTACATGAGACAGCAGCAGAGAATGCACCGCTACAAGAGACACGCAGCAGGGAGAGAATGCACCGCTCATGAGAACACGCAGCAGGAGATGCACCGCTACATGAGACACAGCGAGCAGGAGAACACAGCGCTCATGAGACACGTGCAGGAGAACACAGCGCTTTAATGGACACGCAGCAGGAAACAGAGCTACATTGGAACGAAGCAGGGATAACGCCACGCTACATGGAACACGAAGCAGAAGAACACAGCGCTACACGAGACACGCAGCAGAAGAGAACACACCGCCATGAGACACGCGCAGAGAACACAGGCTACATGACACGCGCAAGGAGAACACAGCGCTACATGAGACCGCAGCAGCGAGAACACACCAGCACATGAGACACCGCAGCAGAAGAAACAGCGCTACATGAGAACGCAGCAGGAGAAACACACCGCTACATGAGGACACGCAGCAGGAGAACCACACCAGCACATGAAGACACGCGAGCAGAAGAGAACACAACCGCACATGAGACCGCAGCAGGAGACACACGCTACATGAGACACGCAGCAGAGAACACACCGCTACATGAGACACGCAGTAGGCGAACAACGCTACGTGAGACACGGAGAGGAGAACACACCGCTACATGAGACACGCAGCAGGAGGAACACACCGCTACATGAGACACGCAGATAGGAGACACCCGCTACGTGAGACACGGAGGCAGGGAACACCCGCTACATGAGACACGCAGCAGGAACACACCGCTACGTGAGACATGGAGCGGAGAACGCACCGCTACAGAGCACGCAGCAGGAGAACACACCACTACATGAGACACGGACAGAAAAACACGCTTGCTACATGAGACACGCAGCAGGAGAACACACCGCTACATGAGACACGGAGCAAGCGAGAACACGCCGCTACATTGAGACACGCAGCAGGAGAACACACCACTATGGACCGGACCAGAAAAAAACACGCTGTACTGAGAACGCGCAGGAGAACAACCGTACATGAGACACGGAGAGGAGAACCACGCCGTAACATTGAGACACGCAGCAGTGGAACACACCGTACATAAGACACGCTGAGGAGAACACACCGCTACATGAGACACGCAGCAGAGAGAAATGCACCGCTACATGAACACGAAGCAGGAGAACACACGCTACATGAGACACGCTGCAGAGAGAACCAGCGCTAAATGAGACACGAAGAGGGGAGACACACCGCACATGAGGAACGCCTGCAGTGAGAACACATCCGTATTGAGACACCGAAGCAGCGAGAACACACCGCTACATGGACACGCTGCAGGAGACACACCGCTACACGAGACACGCAGGCAGGAGAACGGCACCGCTACACATGAGACACGCAGCGGTGAAGCACTGCTTACATGAGACCGAGCAGGAGAACACACCGAACTTTACATGAGACACGAGCAGAAGAGAACACACCGCTACATGAGAAACGAAGCAGGAGACCCACACCGCATAACATGAGAACGCTGCAGGGAGAAACACCGCTACCATGAGACACGAAGCAGGAGAAACGCGCTTACATGAGACACGAAGCAGGAGAATGCACCGCTTACATGAGAACGAAGCAGGAGAACCACACCGCACAATGAGACACGAAGCAGAGAGAACGCCGTACATGAGACACGCTGCGAGAACACCACCGCTACATGAGACACGAAGCGGAGAACACAGCGCACATGAGAACGAAGCAGGAGAATGCACCGCTACTGAGACACGAAGCAGGGACCACCAGCGCTACATGAGACACGGCAGCAGGAACACCGCTACATGAGACACGACAGCAGTGAGAAACACACCGCTACATGAGACACTCAGCGGAGAACACACCGCTACATGAGACACGAAGCAGGAGAACACACCGCTACATGAGACAAGAGCAGGAGAGAACACAGCGCTACATGAGACACGAAGCAGGAGAATGCACCGCTAATGAGACCGAAGAAGGAAACACAGCGCTACATTGAGACACGACAGGAGAACACAGCGCTCATTGAGGACAGAAGCAGGAAACACGCTACATGAGACACAAGAGGAGACACACGCTACATGGACACGCAGCAGGAAGAATGCACCGCTAATGGACACGAGCAGGAAGAAACACAGCGTACATGTGAGACACGAGCAGGAGAACCACACCGCTACAATGAGCACGCAGCAGGAGGAATGCACCGCTACATGGAGGAACGCAGCGGAGAACCACACCGCTTACATGGAGACACGCAGCAGGAGAATGCACCGCTACATGAGACAACGCAGCAGGAAAACAGCTCATGAGACGACAGGGTAACACAGCGGCTACATGAGACACGAGCGTAGAACGCACCGCTACATGAGACACGAAGCAGGAGACCCAGCGCTACATGAGACACGCGCAGTGAGAACAACAGCGTCATGAGACACGAAAGCAGGGAAGCACCGCTACATGAGACACGAGCTGGATAACGCACGCTCATGAGACACGAAGCAGGAGAACACAGCGTCATTGAGACACGCAGCAGGGAACGCCCGCTACAGAGAACAGCAGCAGGAGAATGCACGCTACAATGAGACACGCAGGGAGAAAACAGCGCTACATGAGACAGATGCAGGAGAAACCCAACATGAGTACGCAGCAGGAGAACACAGCGCTACATGAGAACGAAGCAGGAGAACGCACCGCTACATGAGCACGAAAGCAGTGAGACACGCGCTACAGAGACACGAAGCAGGGAGAACGCACCGCTAATTGAGACACGAAGCAGGAGAACACACGCTACTGAGACACGCAGCAGGGAACATTAGCGCTACATGAGACACGAAGCAGTGAGAACACAGCCGCTACATGAACACGCAGCAGGAGAACATAGCGCTCATGAGACACGAAGCAGGGAGACATAGCGTACATGAGACACGAAGCAGGAGAACACACCGCTACATGAGACAGCAGCAGGAGAACATAGCGCTACATGAGACACGACGCAGGAGAACATAGCGTACATGAGACACGCAGGCAGGAGAAAAATAGCGCTATTGAGCACGCAGAGGAGGAGAACACCACGCTACATGGACACGTGCAGGAGAACTATAGCGCTAATGAGACCGAAGCAGAGAGAACAACACGCTACATGAGGACACGCAGGCAGGAAACACGCTACATGAGACCACGCAGCAGGAGAACACGCCGCTACATGAGACACCAGCAGTGAGAACACACCGCTACATGACACACGACCAGAAGAACACGCTGCTGCATGAAGGAGACACGCAGAGGAGAAAACCACCGCTAATGAAGACACGCTGCAGAGAAGAACACACGGCTACATGAGGGACGCAGCAGGGAGAACACGCGCTCCATGGACCGGCAGGAGACACAGCGCTACATGAGACACGCAGCAGGAGAATGCCGGCTACATGAGAACGCAGCAGAGATTGCACCGCTACATGGACACGCAGCAGAGAACACAGCGCTACATGAGACACGAAGCAGGGAACGAGCGCTACATGAGGACACGCCAGCAGTAGAATGCACCGCTACATGAGAACACGCAGCAGGAGACACACGCTACATGAGACACGCAGCAGTGAGAACACAGCGCTCATGAGACACGCAGCAGGAGAACACAGGCTCATGAGACAGAGCGGGGAGAACGCACCGCTACATGAGACACGAAGCAGGGAGGAACGCCCGCTACATGAGACACGAAGCAGAGAGAAACACCGTACATGAGACCGCCTGCAGGAGAACACACCGCTACATGAGACACGAAGGAGAAAGGCACCGTACAATGAACACCGCTGCAGGAAACATAGCGCTACATTGAGCACGGAAGCAGGAGAATGCACCGCTACATTGACACGCTGCCAGGGAGACACACCGCTACATGAGACACGCAGTAGGAGAGAAATGCACCGCTCTGGACACGCTGCGTGAGACATAGCGCTACATGAGACAACGCGAGGGAATGCCACCGCTACAATGAGACACGCTGCAGGGAGAACACACCGCTACATGAGACACGCAGCAGGAGAGAGAACACACGCTACATGAGACGCATGGCAGAGAACATAGCGCTACTAGCACGGAAGCAGAGAGAACACCCGCTTACATGAGACACGCAGCAGGAGAACACACCGCATACATGAGACACGCAGCAGGAGGAACCGGCCGCTACATGAGACACGGCAGCAGGAGAACCACCCTACATGAACAAGGACCAGAAGAACACGGCTGCTGCATGGACACCCGCAGAAGGAGAACCACCGCTACATGAGACACGCTGCGTGAGAACACAGCGTACATGAGACACGCAGCAGGAGAATCCGCTACATGAGACACGCGCGGAGAAACAGCGCTAATGAGACAACGAAAGCAGGAGAACAAGAGGCTCATGAGGACACCGCAGCAGGGAGAATGCACCGCTACATGAGACACGCAGCAGGAGAACCACCGCTTACATGGCACGCGCAGGAGAACACACGCTACATGAGAACGCAGCAGTGAGACACAGCGTACATGAGACACGAAGCAGGAGGAACGCCCGCCTACATGAGACACGAGCAGAGAGAACGCCACCGCTACATGAGACACGAAGCAGGGAGAACACACCGCTACATGAGGGACACGCAGCAGGAGAATGCACCGTCATGAGACACGAAAGCAGGAGAACATAGCGCTACATGAGACACGAGCAGGAGACATTGCGCTACATGAGACACGAAGCATGAGGAACACACACGCTCATGAGACACGGAGAGGAAACATTAGCGCTACATGAGACACGACAGCGGGAAACATAGCGCTTATGAGACACGGAGCAGGAGAACACAGCGCTACATGAGACACGAAGAGTGAGGAGACACCGCTACAGAAGACACGCAGCAGCGGAGATGACCGCTACATGAGACAACGAAGCAGAGAAACACCCTACATGAACACGCTGAGAGAGAACACAGCCAATGAGACACGAAGCAGGAGACAACCCTACATGAGAGAACGAAGCAGGAGGAACACAACCGCTACATGAGACACGCAGCAGGAGAACACACCACTACTGGACACGGACCAGAAAAAAACGTTACATGAGACACGCAGCAGGAGAACAACGCTACATGAGACCGGAGCGGAGAAACGCCGCTACATGAGACCACGCCACGCAGGGAGAACACCACCGCTACTGAGAACGCTGCAGAGAGAACACACGCACAGAGACACGAGCAGGAGAACACCAGCGTACATGAGACACCGAAGCAGAGAGAACACAGGCGCTAATGAGACACGCAGCAGGGAGAATGCACCGTACATGAGCCGCATCAGGAGAATTGCACGCTACATGAAGACACGAAGCAGTGAGAACACACCGTACATGGACACGCTGCAGGGACGAAAACACGCCTACATGAGACACGAGCAGGAGAACACACCGCTACATGGACACGCTGCAGGAGAAACACACCGCTACATGAGACACGAAGCAGATGAGCACACCGTACATGAGACACGCTGCAGGAAACACACGCTACCGAGACACGCAGCAGGAGACGCACCGCTTACTGGACACGCAGCGGAGAATGCACTGTACATGAACACGCAGCAGGAGAAACACCGATACCTGAGACACGAAGCAGGAACACACCGCTACATGAGAAACGAAGCAGGAGAAACACCGCTACATGAGACGCTGCAGGAGAACACCGCCTTTACATGGAGACACGAAGCAGAGACACAGCGCTAACATGAGACACGAAGCAGCAGAGATGCACCGTACATGAGACCGAAGCGTCGGAAACACACGCTCATGGACGAAGCAGGAGAACGCACCGCTACATGAGACACGATGAGGAGAACACACCGCTAAATGAGACACGAGCAGGAGAACACATCGCTACATGAGACACGAAGAGGAGGATGCACCGCTACATGAGACAGACAGCAGGAGAACCACAGCGCTACATGAGACAGCAGCAGGAGAAACACACCGCTCATGAGACACGAAGCAGGAGAACACACCGTACATGAGACACTCAGCAGGAGAACACAGCGCTCATGAGACAAGAAGAGAAACACAGCGCTACATGGAGGACACGAAGCAGAGAATGCACCGGCCTACATGAGACACACAGCAGAGACACAGCGCTACATGAGACACGAAGCAGGAGACACAGCGCTACATGAGACACGAAGCAGGAGAACACACCGCTACATGAGAGCACAGCAGGGAGACCACCGGTCATGAGAACGCAGCAGTGAGAATGCACCGCTACATGAGACACGAAGCAGGGAACACACGCGCTTAATGAGACACGAAGCAGGAGAAACACACCGCTACATGAGAACGAGCCGGAGATGCACGCTACATGGACACGCAGCAGGAGAACACACCGGGCTACATGGCACGCAGCAGAGGAAATGCACGCTACATGAGACACGCAGGAGGAGAACACAGCGACTACATGAGACACGAAGAGGAGAAACAGCGCTAATTGAGACACGAAGCAGATTTAGAAACGCACCGCTACATTGAGACACGAAGCAGTGAGAACACAGCGCTACATGGGAACACGCAGCAGGAGACAACGTACTATAGCACGAAAGCAGGGAAACGCCCGCTACATGAGACCGAGCTGGAGACGCACGCTACATGAGCACGAAGCAGGGAGAACACAGGCGCTACATGAGACACGCAGCAGCGAGAATGCCACGCTACAAGAGACACGCAGCAGGAGAATGCACCGCTACATGAGACACGCAGCAGGAGAATGCAGCCGCTACATTGAGAACGCGAGGAGACACAGCGCTACATGGAGACACGATGCATGGAGAACACAGCGCTACATGAGACACGCAGCAGAGAGAACACCGCTACATGAACACGAAGCAGGAGAACGCACCGCTACATGAGACACGAAGCAGAAGAACACAAGCGCTACAACGAGACACGCAGCAGGAGAAACCCACGCCACACTGAAGACACGCAGCAGAAGAACACAGCGCTAACATGAGACACGCAGGCAGGTGGAGAACACAGCGATACATGAGACACGCAGCAGGAGAACACACCAGCACATAGAGACACGCAGCGAGAACACAGCGCTACATGAGACACGCTAGCAGGAGAACACACGCTTACATGAGACACGCAAGAGGAGAAAACACCAGACATGAGACACGAGCAGAAGAACACACCCACATAGACACGCCACAGGAGAACACACCGCTACATGAGACCGCAGCAGGAGAACACACCGCTCATGAGACACGCAGTAGGCAGAACACACGCTCGTGGACACGGGCAGGAGAAACACACCGCTACATGGACACGCAGCAGGAGAACACACGCTACATGAGACACGCAGTAGGAGAAACACCGCTAGTGAGACACGGGGCAGCGAGAAACACACCCTACTGAGAACAAGCAGCAGGAGGAACAACACCGCTACGTGAAGGACATGGAGAGCGAGAACGCACCGCTACACTGAGGACACGCAGCAGGAGAACACACCACTTACATGAGACACGGACCAGAAAACACGCTGTACATGAGACACGCAGCAGGAAGAACACAACGCTACATGAGACACGGAGCAGGAGAAACACCCGCTACTGGAGACACGCAGCAGGAGAACACACCACTACATGAGACACGGGACCAGAAAAACACGCTGTACATGAGGACCACGCAGCAGGAGAAACACGCTACATGGACACGGAGCAGGAGAACACGCCGCTACATGAGAACGCGAGCAGGAGAACACACCGCTACATAAGAGACACGCTGCAGGAGACACACGCTAATGAGAACGCAGAGGAGAAATGCACCGCTACAAGAGACACGAACCAGGAGAACACACCGCTAATGAGACACGCTGCAGGGAGAAACGCGCTACATGAACACGAAGCAGGAGACACACCGCTACTGAGACACGCTGCTAGTGAGACCACCGCTACATGAGAACGAAGAGGAGAACACACCGCTTACATTGGACACTGCAGGAGAACACACCGCTTACACGAGGCACGCAGCAGGAACGCACCAGCTACATGCAGACACGCAGAGGAGAAAGCCTGCTACATGAGAACGCAGCAGAGAGAACACACCGCTACATGAGACACGAAGCAGGAGACCACCGCTACATGAGAAACGAGCAGGAGAACACACCGCTCATTGACACGCTGCAGGAGACACACCGCTACATGAGACACGAGCAGGAGAACACAGCGCTACATGAGACCACGAAGCAGGAGGAATGCACCGTACATGAGACACGAAGCAGTGAAACACACCGCTACATGGACACGAAGCAGAGAGAACGCCCGCTACATGAGACACGCTGTTTTACAGGAGAACAACCACCGCTACATGAGACACGAAACGCAGAGAACAGCGCTACATGAGACACGAAGCAGGGAAAATGCACCGCTACTGGAGACACGAAGCAGCGAGAAACAGCGCTAATGAGAACCGCAGCAGGAGAACACCACCGCTACATGAGACCGAAGCAGAGATACACACCGCTACATGTGAGACACTCAGCAGGAGGGAGAACACACCGCTACATGAGGACACGAAGCAGGAGAAACACACCGCTACATGAGCAGGAAGCAGAGAACACAGCGCTTACTGAGACACGAAGCAGGAGAATGCACCGCTTACATGAGACACGAAGAAGGAGAACACAGCGCTACATGAGACACGAAGCAGGAGACACAGCGCTACATGAGACACGAAGCAGGAGAACCCACCGCCTACATGAGACCGAAGCAGAGGAACACCGCTATGAGACACGCAGCAGGAAGAATGCACCCGCCTACATGAGCACACGAAGGCAGGAGAACACAGCGCTACATGAGAACGAAGCAGGAGAAACACACCGCTACATGAGACACGCAGCAGGAGAAGTACGCTACATGAGACACGCAGCAGGAGGAACCACACCGCTACATGAGACACGCAGCAGGAGAATGCACGCTACTGAGACACGCAGCAGGAGAACACAGCGCTACATGAGACACGAAGCAGGAGACACAGCGCACATGAGACACGAAAAGCAGTAGAACGCACGCTACATGAGACACGGAAGCAGGAGACACAGCGCTACATGAGACACAGCAGGCAGGAGAACACAGCGCTACATGAGACACGAGCAGGAGAACGCACCGCTACATGAGACACGAAGCTGGAGAACGCACCGCCATGGAGGGAAAACCACGAAGCAGAGAGAACACAGCGCTACATGAGACACGCGCAAGGAGAACGCACCGCTACAAGAGAAAGCAAGCAGGAGAATGCACCGACTACATGAGGACACGCGCAGGAGACACAGCGCCTACATGAGGACACGATGCAGGAGACACACCGCATACATGAGATACGCAGCAGGAGGCAGAGGAACACAGCCGCTACACTGAGACACGAAGCAGGGAGAACGCACCGCTACATGAACACGAAGCAGGAGAACACAGCGCTACATGAGACCAAAGCAGTGAGAACGCAACCGCTACATGAGAACGAAGCAGATCGAGAACACACCGCTACATGGACACGCAGCAGGAGGAACATAGCGCTACTGAGACCGAAGCATGCGGAAGAACACACCCTACATGAGACACGCAGCAGGAGAACATTAGCGCTACATGAGACACGAAGCAGGAGGAACCATGCCGCTACATGAGACACGAAGCAGAGAACACACCGCACATGAGACACGCAGCAGGAGAACATTAGCGCTACATGGCACGAAAGCAGGAGAACATAGCGCTACTGAGACACGCAGACAGAGAGAAACATAGCGCTATATGAGACACGGCAGCAGGAGAACACACCGCTACATGAGACACGCTGCAGAGAGAAACATTAGCGTTACATGAGACAGAAGCAGGAGAAACACCGCTACATGAGACACGCAGCAGGAGAAACACACCGCTACTATGAGACACGCAGGCAGAGAACACCGCGGCACATGAGACACGCAGCGGAGAACCACACCGCTACATGCAACACTGGACCAGAAGAACCACGCTGCTGCATAGACACGCAGAAGGAGAAACAACCACCGATACATGAGACACGCTGCAGGAGAACACACCGTTACATGAGACGCAGCAGAGAAACACAGCGCTACATGAGACAGAGCAGGAGAACACAGCGCTACTGAGACAGCGCAGGAGAATGCACCGCTAACATGAGGGACACGCCCAGCAGGAGAATGCACCGCTAACATGAGACACGCAGCAGGAGAACACAGCGGCTACATGAGCACGAAGCAGAAGAAACAGAGCGCTACTGAGACACGCAGCAGAGAATGCACCGCTACATTGAGACACGCAGCAGGGGAGAACACACCGCTACATGAGACACGCAGCAGGAGAACACAGCGCTACATGAGACACGCATCAGGAGAACACAGCGCTACATGGACACGAAGCAGGAGAACGCAACGCTACATGAAGACACGAAGCAGGAGAACGCACGCTACATGAGGACACGAGCAGGAGAACACACGCTACATGAGACACGCTGCAGGAGAACACACCGCTACATGAGACACGCAGCAGGAGAGAATGCCACCGCTATATCTTGAGACACGCAGCAGTGAGAACACACCGCTTAATGAACACGCTGCAGGAAACATAGCGCTACATGAGAAGAAGCAGGAGAGAACACACGCTACATGAGACACGCAGCAGGGAACACACCGCTACATGAGGACACGCAGCAGGAGAACACGCGCTACATGAGACACGCAGCAGGAGAAACACCGCTAACATGACACACGGACCAGAAGAACACGCATGCTGCATAGCAGCAGAAGGAGAACACACCGCTTACATGAGAACACGCTGCAGGAGACACCAGCCTAATAGACACGCAGCAGGAAATGCACCGCTACATGAGACACCAAGCAGGGAGAACACAGCGGCTAATGAGGCACGAAGCAGAGAAACAGAGCGCCTACAGAGACACGCAGCAGGAGAATGCACCGCTACATGAGACACGCAGCAGGAGAAACACGCTACATGAGGACACGCCTAGCAGAGAGAACACAAGCGCTAAATGAGACACGCGGGAGACACGCGCTACATGAGACACGAACGTCGAGAACGCCACCCTTACATGAGACACGAAGCAGGAGAACGCACCGCTACATGATACACGAAGCAGGGAGAACACCACCGCTACATGGAGGGACACGCAGCAGGGAGAATGCACCGCTACATGAGACACGAGCAGGGAGAACATAGCGCTACATGAGACACGAAGCAGGAGAACATAGCGTACATGAGACACGAAGCAGGAGAACACACCGCTTACATGAGACACGTGAGCAGGAGAACATAGGCTACATGAGACACGAAGCAGGAGCAACATAGCGCTTATGAGACACGGAGAGGAGAACACAGCGCTACATGACGACACGAAGCAGGAGAACACACCGCTACATGAACACGCAGCCAGGAGAAGCACCTACATGAGACACGAAGCAGGAGAACTGCGCTACATGGAACGAAGCAGGAGAATGCACCGCTACATGAGAACGAGCAGGAGAAACATAGCGCTACATGAGACACGAAGCAGGAAGAAACATAGCGCTACATGAGAGACATGAAGGCAGGAGAACATAGCGTACATGAGACCGAAGCAGGAGGGGGGGGAAAATCACAGCGCTACATGAACACGAAGCAGGAGAACACACGCACATGAGACAAGGGCAGGAGAAAACCGCTACATGAGACACGCAGCAGGAGAACACGCCGCTACAGAGACACGCAGGCAGGAGAACACAGCGCTACATGAGACACGCAGCAGGAGAACATACGCGCTCATGGACAGAAGCAGTGCGAGAACACACGCTACATGAGGACACGCAGCAGGGGAGAACCACACCGCTACATGAGACACGCAGCAGAGAACACGCCGCCTAAATGAGACACGCAGCAGGAGAACACCACCGCTACATGAGACACGCAGCAGGAGAACACACGCTACATGAAGACACGCAGCGAGAACACACCGCTACATGAGACAGGACCAGAAAAGAACACGCTTGCTGATTGAGACTTCGCAGAGGAGAACACACCGGCTACATGAGACACGCTTGCGAGAGAACAACCGTACATGAGACACGCGATTAGCAGGAGGAATACAGCGCTACATGAGACCACGAAGCAGGAGGAACACAGCGCTACTGAGACCGCAGCAGGAGAATGCACGGCTACATGAGACAGGGACCAGAGAACACGCTGCTGCATGGAGAACGCAGAAAGGGAGAACAACCGATACATGAGACACGTGCAGGAAGAACACACCGCTACATGACACGCATCAGGAGAACACAGCGCTTAACATTGAGGACACGAAAGCAGGAGAACACGCGCTACATGACCACGCAGCAGAGAGAACACACGCTACATAAGACACCCGCAGGGAGAACCCACCGCTACATGAGACCACGGAAGCAGGAGAACACAGCGGCTACATTGAGACACGAAGGCAGCACGAACCACACCGCTACATGGACACGCAGCAGGAGAATGCACCGCTACACTGAGACACGGAAGCAGAGAGAACCTACGCGTACATGAGACACGAAGCAGGAGGAACATACGCTACATGGAGACACGCAGCAGAAGAACACAGCGCTACATGAGACACGCAGCAGGAGGACACAGCGCTACATGAGACACGGCAGCAGTCGAGACACAGCGCTACATTGAGACACGCAGCAGTAAGAGGAAACACACCAGCCACATGAGGACACGCAGCAGAAGACACACGCTACATGAGACACTCAGCAGGAGACACACCGCTACCATGAGCAGCAGCAGAAGAGAACACCCCCAGCACATGAGACACCGCAGCAGAAGAAGCACACCGCTACCGATGAGACACGCAGCAGGAGAACACACCGCTACATGGAACGCAGCAGCGAGAACACACCGCTACATTGAAGACCACGCAGTAGCGAACACACCGCTAGTGAGACACGGAAGCGGAGAACACAACCGCTACATGAGACACGCCAGCAGGAGCACCACCCGCTACATGAGACCACGCAGTAGGAGAACACACGCTACGTGAGACACGGAGCAGGAGAACACACCGCTACATTGGCACGCAGCCAGGGAGAACATCACCGCTACGTGAGGACATGGAGCAGGAGTTAACGCACCGCTACATGAGAACGGCAAGCAGCCGAGAACACACCACTCACATGAGGACACGCCAGAAAAACACGCTGCTCATGAGACAGCAGCAGGGAGAACACACCGCACATGCAGACACGGAGCAGGGAGAACACGCCGCTACTGGGACCGAGAGGGAACACACCAATACTGAGACACGGACCAAGAAAACACGCTGCTACATGAGACACGCAGCAGGAGACACACCGCTACATGAGACACGAGTGCAGGAGAACACGCCGCTTACATGAGACACGCAGCAGAGAGAACACACCGCTACATAAGACACGCTTGCGAGAACACACCGCTACATGAGACACGCAGCAGGAGAATGCACCGCTACATGAGACCGAGCAGGAGAACACACCGCCTACATGAGAACGCTGGCAGGAGAACCAGCGCTACTGAACACGAAGGCAGGAAGAACAACACCGCTACATGAGACCACGCTGCAGGAGAACACCACACGCTACATGAGACACGACAGCAGGAGAACACAAACCAGCTTACATGAGACACGCCTGCAGGAGATACACACCGCTACACGAGACACGCAGCAGGAGAACGCACCGCTACATTGAGACACGCGTAGCGAGAATGCACTTACATAGATCCACGCAGCAGGAGAACACACCGTACATGAGATCAGCGAAGCAGGAGAACCACACGGGCTACATGAGAAAAACGAAGCAGGAGAACACACCGCTACCTGAGACACGCTGCAGGAGAAACCACCCACTCGCTACATGAGACACGACAGCAGGGAACACAAGCGCTACATGAGACACGAAGCAGGAGAACTGCACCGCTACATGAGACACGAAGCAGCGAGAACACACCGCTACATGCAGACACGAAGCAGGGAGAACGCCACCGCTACATGGAGACACGCTGCAGAGAACAAACACCGCTACATGAGACACGATAGGCAGGAGAAACACAGCGCTACATGAGACACGAAGCAGGAGAATGCACGCTACATGCAGGACACGAAGCAGGAGACACCACAGCGCTACATTGCAGACCACGGCAGCAGGAGAACACACCGCTACATGAGGACACGAAGCAGTCGAGGAACACCACCGCTTACATTGAGGAACACTCAGCATAGAGAACACACCGCTACATG
>VHKM01001207.1:0-79022 GCA_007210695.1 Neogobius melanostomus
AAAGGAGAGATCACTGATTACATGCATACAGTTTTACCAGGCCTGCGGTCCACAAGAACAGTGGTCTTGTTTGCACTTCGAGTTCATACCCAAGTGATTACTGTTCAGAGTAAATGCTGTGGTCCCCACAAGTACAGTGGTCTGACGTGTGTTTAACTGGACCTTGATAGTGGGTAAACCTGTCGTTTTGTGTGCAGTAGAGTTCATACCAATGACTAATGTTTAGAGTAAATGCTGTGGTCCCACAAGTACAGTGGTCCCTGACGTGTGTTACTGGACCTTGATAGTGGGTAAACCTGTCGTTTTGTTGCAGTAGAGTTCATACCAATGATGATGTTTAGAAGTAAATGCTGTGGTCCCCAAGTACAGTGGTCGCTGACGTGTGTTTTAACTGGACCTTGATAGTGGGGTAAAACCTGTCCGTTTTGTGTGCAGTAGAGTTCATACCAATGACTAATGTTTAGAGTAAATGTGTGGTCCCACAAGAACAGCTGGTCGGACATGTGTTTACCTGTGTAAAATCGGGAGCTAAAACGCTAACGCAAGCTTTTCATAGACAGTAATATGACCCACTGTGAAATAAATTAAGTTACCTGGAAATGCTTTGGGGAGCGCGTTGAGTCTTTGTCTTGGTTCATGGACATGGCGGCTCAGGAAATCTCAGTGAAAAGTTGAGGGCTCTGCTGCATCCTAAAGAAATAACACATGGTAGTTAACTTTAAACCATTCCATTACTCTGATTTTTTGTGATTACACCTGTGAACCAAATGTAAAGATAACATACCCTCAATGGCATATTTTTATGTTGCGAGTATACTCTCAGCCAATCTGATCAGAAGGTCTTGGTCATCTTCTTACACTGTAAAGTTAAAGTGTAGGACAAGCGACAGAGTACAGAAGATGACTTCAAGAACGTTCATCTAAGATAGACAACTCCTCTAGCGACTGAAAGCTAGCACAGAGACACTAAAGACAAATTCTTAGAACATGCCTAAAATAAATTTAAATTGTATCACTTGTGCATAGAGGTCTAACTGACCTGTAATGGAAGGGGAGAATGTACTAGTACAACTAAGATACACCTATAGTGACTGGCACATGTTGTTCCTATGGCCTGGTTAAACTTGGAAATGCTCAGAAAAGGAAAGATAGAAACATGCCTGTATGCGTTTCTTGAGTCGACCACGGACCCACAACATTGGTATACACTTCTAGTGTGAAACTACAAAGAAATTAATTCACAGGAACGTTCTGCATTCTCCATAAAAAAAGTGGCCCTGATGTTGCCTATGAAGATCTTTAGTGAACAAGAATTTGCTTTACACTGATACATGCATACAGTTTATACCAGGCCCTGCGGTCCCACAAGAACAGTGGCCTTGTGCACTAGAGTTCATAACCAGTGATTACTGTTCAGAGTAAATGCTGTGGTTCCCACAAGTACAGTGGTCCCTGACGTGTGTTAACTGGAGCCCTGATAGTGGGTAAAACCTGTCGTTTTGTTTGTGCAGTAGAGTTTTCATACCAATGACTAATGTTTAGAGTAAATGCCTGTGGTTCCACAAGAACAGTGGTTCCTGACGTGTGGTTAACTGGACCTCCGATAGGGGGTAAAACCTGTCCGTTTGTGTGGCAGTAGAGTTCATAACCAAGACTAATATTTAAGAAGTAAATGCTGTGGTCCCCCACATAGTACAGTGGTCTGACGTGTGTTAACTGGAACCTCGATAGTGGGGAAAACCTGTCGTTTGTGTGCAGTAGAAGTTCATACCATGACTAATGTTTAGAGTAATGCTGGGTTTTGGGGGGTTTTTTTTTCCCACAAGAACAGTGGCCTGACATGTGTTTACCTGTGTAAAATCGGGCAGCTAAAACGCTAACCGCAGCTTTTCAAATAAGACAGTAATATGACCCACTGTGAAATAAATTAAGTTTTACCGGGAAATGCTTTGGGAGCGCGTTGAGTCTTTGTCTTGGGTTCATGGACATGGCGGTCTCAGGAAACTCAGTGGAAAGTTGGGGCCTCTGCTGCACATCCTACAGAAAATAACACATGGGCGTTAACTTTACCATTCATTTACCTGAATTTTGTGAATTACACCTGTGACCAATGTAAAGATAACAGTACCTCATAGTAGGGGTGGGCCATATCGTATCAAACATATCGTTATCGCAATATAATTTTTGATATCGTTGTCATTTATATCGTTTGTGGACACGATAATAAATTTATCGTTGCACTCAGCTCCATCAGACAGCATAAACCACTGAACTGTAGGACACAGGGGCAGGGCTTAAAAGTGAAATAAAATGAAGGAATGTAAACTGTGAGGAAATTGGTATGGCAACTAAAAGAATGCATACTTGCATTAATCTATTCCAAATAGGCGTAAGGCTGGAATTTTGTCCATTGTCCTGTTTATATCGTCAATTATCTTTATCGTGATATAATTTCTTTTTTATATCGTGATTAGAGATTAAGCCATATCGCCCAGCCCTACTCAATGGCATATTTTTATGTTGCGAGATATCTCCAAAGCCATCTACAGGAAGTTCTTGGGTCATCTTCGTACACTGTAAGTTAAAGTGGTAGGCCAGCGACAGAGTACAGAAGTGACTCAAGACTGTTCATCTAAAGATAGACAACTCCTCTACGACTGAAAGCCTACACAGACATCTAAAGACAATTCTTAGCCATGCAAAACAATTGAAATAGTATACTTCTGCATAGAGGTCTTAACTGACCTGTATTGGAAGGGGAGTGTGACTAGTACAACTAAGATAACCTATAAGTGAGTGGCACAATGTTGTTCATAGGCCTGGTTTAACTTGATGCTCAGAAAAGGAAAGATAGAAAATGCACTTTTTGCGTTTCTTGTAGTCGACCACGGACCCACAAACATTGGTAATACACTCTAGTGTGAACTACAAAGAAATTCACAGGAACGTTTGCATTCTCCATAAAAACGTGGCCCTGATGTGTGCTATGAAGATCTTTAGTGAAACAAGAAATTTGCTTTAACAACTGAATACATGCATACAGTTTATACCAGGCCCTGCGGTCCCACAAGAACAGTGGTCTTTGTGCACTTAGAGTTCATACCAGTGGTTACTGTTCAGAAGTAAATGCTGTGGTCCCACAAGTACAGTGGTCCTGACGTGTGTTAACTGGACCTGATAGTGGGGTAAACCTGTCGTTTGTTGTGCCAGTAGAGTTCATACCAATGACTAATGTTTTAGAGTAAATGCTGTGGTCCCCACAAGTACAAGTGGTCTGACGTGTTGTTAACTGGACTCGATAGTGGGGTAAAACCTGTCGTTTGTGGTGCAAGTAGAAGTTCATACCAATGACTAATGTTCAGAGTAAATGCTGGCTGTGGTTCCGCAACAAGTACAGTGGTCCTGACGTGTGTTTAACTGGACCCTTTGATAGTGGGGTAAAACCTGTCGTTGCTTGTGCCAGTAGAGTTCATACCAGTGATTACTGTTCAGAGTAAAATGCTGTGGTCCCCAACAAGTACAGTGGTCCTGACATGTGTTAACTGGACCTTGAAGTGGGTAAAACTGTCGTTTTGTGGTGCGTAGAGTTCAATACCAATGACTAATGTTTGAGTAAATGCTGTGGTCCCCACAAGTACAGTTGGTCCCTGACGTGTGTTAATGGAACCTCGATAGTGGGGTAAAACCTGTCGTTTGCGTGCTAGAGTCATACCATGACTAATGTTTAGAGTAAATGCTGTGGTTCCACAAAGAACAGTTGTCCTGAAGTGTTTACCTGTGTAAAATCGGCAAGCTAAAACGCTAACCGCAGCTTTTCAAAATAGACAGTAATAAGACCCACTGGTGAAATAAATTAAGTTACCTTGGGAAAATGGCTTTTGGGAGCGCGTTGAGTCTTGTCTTGGTTCATGGACATGGCGGCTCAGGAAACTCAGTTTGGAAAGTTGGGGCCTCTGCTGCATCCTAAAAGAAATAACACATGGTAGTTAACTTTACGCATTCCATTACTCTGAATTTTTGTGAATTACAACCTGTGACCAATGTAAAAAGATAACAGTATCCCTCAATGGCAATATTTTTATGTGCAGTATATTCGCCATCTACAGAAGGTTCTTTTTGGGTCATCTTCTGTACACTGGTAGTTAAAGTGTAGGACAGCGCAGAGTACAGAAGATGACTCAAGACTGGTTCATCTAAGATAGACAACTCCTTACGACTTGAAAGCCTACAGACATCTAAAGACAATTCTTAGCATGCTAATAAATTTAAATTTGTATCACTTCTGATAGAGGTCTTAACTGACGCTGTATGGAAGGCGGAGATGACTAGTACAACTAAGATACACCTATAGTGAGTGGCAATGTTGTTATGGCCGGTTAACTTGATGCTCAGAAAAGAAAGATAGAAAAGCACTGTTTGCGTTCTTGTAGTCGACACGGACCCCACAAACATTGGTTACACTCTAGTGTGACTACAAAAGAAATTAATTCACAGGAACTTTGCATTCCCCCCATAAAAAAAGTGGCCCTGATGGTGTGCTATGAAGAACTTTAGTGAAACAAGAAATTTGCTTTACACTGGATACATGCAACAGTTTCATACCAGGCCTTGCGGTCCCCACAAGAACAGTGGGCTTTGTGCACTAAGAAGTTCATACCAGTGATTACTGTTCAAGAGTAAAAATGCTGTGGTTCCACAAGAACAGTGGTCCTGAGTGTGTTAACTGGACCTCGATAAGATGGGGTAAAACCTGTCGTTTGTGTGCAGTAGAGTTCATACCAATGACTAATGTTTAGAGTAAAGCTGTGGTCCCCACAAGTAACAGTGGTCTGACGTGGTGTTAACTGGACCTCGATAGTGGGTAAAAACCTGTTTTTTTCGTTTGTGTGGCAGTAGAGTTTCATACCAATGACTAATGTTTTAAGAGTAAATGCTGTGGTCCCCACAAGAACAGTGTCCTGACGTGTGTTTACTGGACCTTGGATAGTGGGGTAACCTGTCGTTTGTGGTGCAGTAGAGTTCATACCAAGACTAATGTTTAGAGTAATGCTGTGGTTCCACAAAGAACAGTGTCCTGTACAATTGTTACCTGTGTAAATCGGGGCAGCTAAAACGCTAACGCAAGCTTTTTCAAGTAGACAGTAATATGAACCCAACTGTGAAATAAATTAGTTACCTGGGAAAATAATGCTTTTTGGGGACGCGTTGAGTCTTTGTCTTGGTTCGTGACATGGCGGTCCTTCAGGAAACTCAGTGGAAAGTGGGGCTCTGCTGCATCCTAAAAGAAATAAACACATGGGTAGTTAACTTTACATTCCATTACTCTGAATTTTGTGAATTACACTGTGACCATGTAAGATAACAGTACCTCAATGTAGGGGTGGGCCATATCCGATCACATATCGTTATCGCAATATAATTTTTGATATCGTTGTCAATTTTTTATATCGTTGTGGACACGATATAATTTATGTTTGCACTCAGCTCCATCAAGAGCAGCATAACACTGACTGTAGGACAACAGGGGCAGGTGCTTAAAAAGTGAAATTGAAATGAAGGATGTAAACTGTGAGGAAATTGGTATGCGCACAAAAAAAAGAATGCAATATCTTTGCATTAATCTTCGCAAATAGGCCGTAAGGCTGGAATTTGTCCATTGTCTGTTATATCGTCAAATATATCTTTATCGTGATATTTCCTTTTTTTTAATCGTGATAGAGATTATGGCCATATCGCCCGTCCCTACCTCAATGGCATATTTTTAATGTTGCGAGTAATATCTCAAGCCATCTACAGAAGGTTCTTGGGTCATCTTCTGTACACTGTAGTTAAGTGTAGGACAGCGTTACAGAAGTACAGAAAGATGACTCAAGACTGTTCATCTAAGATAGACAATCCTCTAACGACTGAAAGCCTAACAGACATCTAGCAATTCTTAGCCATGCAAAACAATTTAAATAGTACACTTCTGCATAGAGTTTAACTGACCTGTAGGAGGGATGTGACTAGTACAACTAAGATACATACCTATAGTGAGTGGCACAATGTTGTTCATGGCCTGGTTAACTTGATGCCTCAGAAAGGAAAGATAAAAATGCACTTTTTTGCGTTTCTTGTAGTCCGACCACGGACCACCACAAACATTGGTATACACTCTAGTGGTGAACTTTACAAAGAAAATTCACAGAACGTTTGCATTCTCCATAAACAGTGGCCCTGATGTGTGCTATGAGATCTTTAGTGAAACAAGAATTTGCTTTAGCCTGATACATGCAATACAGTTTTAATACCAGGCCTGCGGTCCCGCAACAAGAACAGTGGTCTTGTGCACTAGAGTTTCATACCAGTGATTACTGTTCAGAGTAAATGCCTGTGTCCCCACAAGTAACAGTGGTCCTGACCGTGTGGGTTACTGGACCTCGATAGTGGGGGTAAAACCTGTCGTATTTGTTGTGCAGTAGATTATACGCAATGAACTAATGTTAAGTAAATGCTGTGGTCCCCACCAAGTACAGTGGTTCCTGACGTGTGTTTAACTGGACCTCGAAGTGGAGTAAAACCTGTCGTTTTGTGTGCAGTAGAGTTTCATATCCAATGACTTAATGTTTTTTAGAGTAAAATTGCTGTGGCCACAAGTACAGTGGTCTAACGTGTGTTAACTTGGACGCTTGATAGTGGGGTAAAACCTTGTCCGTTTGTTGTGCAGTAGAGTTCATACCAATGACTAATGTTCAGAGTAAATGCTGTGGTTCCCACAAGTAACAGTGGTCCTGACGTGTGTTAACTGGGACCTTGATAGTGGGGTAAAACCTGTCGTTTGTTGTGCAGTAGAGTTCATACCAGTGATTAACTGTTCAGAGTAAATGCTGTGTCCCCAACAAGTACAGTGGTCCTGACGTGTGTAACTGACCTTGAATAGTGGGGTAAAACCTGTCTTTGTGTGCAGTAGAGTTCATACAATGACTAATGTTTAGAGTAAATGCTGTGGTCCCCACAAAGTTACAGTGTCCTGAACGTGTGTTACTGGGACCTCGATAGTGGGGTAAAACCTGTCGTTTGCGTGCAGTAGAGTTCATACAATGACTAATGTTCAGAGTAATGCTGTGTTCCCACAAGGACAGTGGTCGTGACAGTTGTTTTTAACCTGTGTAAAATCGGGCAGCTAAACGCTAAACGCAAGCTTTTCCAATAGACAGTAATATGAACCCACTGTGAAATAAATATTAAGTTACCTGGGAAATGCTTTGGGAGCGCGTTGAGTCTTTGTTTGGTTGTGACAATGGCGGGTCTCAAGGAAACTCAGTGGGAAAGTTGGGCTCTGCTGCAATCCTAAAGAAATAACACATGGTAGTACTTTACATTCCATTACTCTGAATTTTTGTGAATTACACCTGTGACCAATGTAAAAGATAACAGTAACCCTCAATGGCATATTTTTATGTTGCGAGTATATCTCAAGCCATCTACAGAAGGTTCTTGGGTCATCTTCTGTACACTGTAGTTAAAGTGTAGGAGCGACAGAGTACAGAAGATGACTCAAGAACGTTCACTAGATAGACGAACTCCTTAACGACTGAAAGCCTACACAGACATCTAAAGACAATTCTTAGCCATGCTAAAAATACAATTTAAATTGTATCACTTCTGCATAGAGGTCTTAACTGACCTGTATGGAAGGGAGATGTGACTAGTACAACTAGATACCCCTATAGTGAGTGGACATGTTGTTCATTGGCCTGGTTAACTTGATGCTCAGAAAAGGAAAGATAGAAAATGCAACTGTTTGCGTTTCTTGTAGTCGACGCAGGGGGGCGGACCCCACAAACATTGGTATAATCACACTCTAAGTGTTGAACTACAAAGAAATTATATTCACAGGAACTTTTGCATTCCGCCCATAAAAACAGTGGCCCTGATGTGTGTGCATGAAGAATCTTAGTAAACAAAATTTGCTTTACACTGATACAATGGCATACAGTTTTTTACCAGGCCCCTGCGGATCACCCACAGACAAGTGGTCTTGTGACTAAGAGTTCATACCAGTGATTACTGTTCAAGTAAATGCTGTGGTTCCCACAAGAAACAGTGGTCCTGGAACCGTGTGTTAACTGACCTCGAATAGTGGGGTAAAAACCTGTCGTTGTGTGCAGTAGAGTTCATACCAATGACTAATTTTTAGAGGAAATGCCTGTGGTCCCCACAAGAACAGTGGTCCGAACGTGTGTTAACTGGAACTTGATAGTGGGGTAAACCTGTCGTTTGTGTGCAGTAGAGTTCATACCAATGACTAATGTTTAGAGTAAATGCTGTGGTTCCCACAAGAACAGTGGTCCTGACATGTGTTTACCTGTGTAAATCGGGCAGCTAAAACGCTAACGCAAGTTTTCAATAGACAGTAATATGACCCACTGTGAAATAAATTAAGTTACCTGGGAAATGCTTTGGGAGCGCGTTGAGTCTTTGTCTTGGTTCGTGGACATGGCGGTCTCAGGAAACTCAGTGGAAAGTTGGGGCTCTGCTGCATCCTAAAGAAATAACACATGTAGTTAACTTTACCATTCCATTACTCTGAATTTTTGTGAATTACACCTGTGACCAATGTAAAGATAACAGTACCCTCAATGTAGGGTGGGCCATATCGTATCACATATCGTTATCGCAATATAATTTTTGATATCGTTGTCATTTTTTATATCGTTGTGGACACGATATAATTATGTTGCACTCAGCTCCATCAGAGCAGCATAAACACTGACTGTAGGACACAGGGGCAGGTGCTTAAAAAGTGAAATGAAATGAAGGATGTAAACTGTGAGGAAATTGGTATGGCACTAAAAAAAGAATGCAATATCTTTGCATTAATCTTCCAAATAGGCGTAAGGCTGGAATTTGTCCATTGTCTGTTATATCGTCAAATATATCTTTATCGTGATATTTCTTTTTTTATATCGTGATAGAGATTATAGGCCATATCGCCCAGCCCTACCTCAATGGCATATTTTATGTTGCGAGTATATCTCAAGCCATCTACAGAAGGTTCTTGGGTCATCTTCTGTACACTGTAGTTAAAGTGTAGGACAGCGACAGAGTACAGAAGATGACTCAAGACTGTTCATCTAAGATAGACAACTCCTCTACGACTGAAAGCCTACACAGACATCTAAAGACAATTCTTAGCCATGCCAAAACTAAATTTAATAGTATCACTTCTGCATAGAGGTCTTAACTGACCTGTATGGAAGGGGAGATGTGACTAGTACAACTAAGATACACCTATAGTGAGTGGCACATGTTGTTCATGGCCTGGTTAACTTGATGCTCAGAAAAGGAAAGATAGAAAATGCACTTTTTGCGTTTCTTGTAGTCGACCACGGACCCCACAAACATGTGGTATACACTCTAGTGTGAACTACAAAGAAAATTCACAGGAACGTTTTGCAATTCTCCATAAAAACAGTGGCCCTGATGTGTGCTATGAAGATCTTTAGTGAAAACAAGAATTTGCTTTACCTGATACATGCATACAGTTTATACAGCCTGCGGTCCCACAAGAACAAGTGGTCTTGTGCACTAGAGTTCATACCAGTGATTACTGTTCAGAGTAAATGCTGTGGTCCCACAAGTACAGTGGTCCTGAACGTGTGTTAACTGGACCTCGATGTGGGTAAAACCTGTCGTTTGTGTGCATAGGTTCATACCAATGACTAATGTTTAGAGTAAATGCCTGTGGTCCCCACACAGTCAGTGGCCTGACGTGTGTTTAACTGGACCTCGATAGTGGGGTAAAACCTGTCGTTTGTGTGGCAGTAGAGTCATACCAATGACTATGTTCAGAGTAAATGATGTGGGTTCCCACAAGAAAGTGGTCCTACGTGTGTTAACTGGACCTCGATAGTGGGGTAAACCTGTTCGTTGTTGTGCAGTAGAGTTTCATAACCAATGACTAAGTTTTAGAGTAATGCTGTGGTCCCCACAAGTACAGTGGTCCTGACGTGTGTTAACTGGACCTTGATAGTGGGGTTAAAACCTGTCGTTTGTGTGGCAGTAGAGTTCTACCAGTGATTACTGTTCAGAGTAAATGCTGTGGTCCCCACAAGTACAAGTGGTCCTGAAAAACGTGGTGTTAACTGGACCTTGATAGTGGGGTAAACCTGTCGTTTGTGTGCAGTAGAGTTCATACCAGTGATGTACTGTTCCAGAGTAAATGCTGTGTCCCACAAGTACAGTGGTCCTGACGTGTGTTTAACTGGACCTCGATAGTGGGGTAAAACCTGTCGTTTGGCGTGCAGTAGAGTTCATACCATGACTAATGTTTAGACGTAAATGCCTTGGTCCACAAGTACAGTGGTCCTGACGTGTGTTAACTGGACCTGATAGTGGGTAAAACCTGTCGTTTGTGTGCAGTAGAGTTCATACCAATGACTAATGTTTAGAGTAAATGTGTGGTCCCCACAAGTACAGTGGTCCTGACGTGTGTTAACTGACTCGATAGTGGGGTAAAAACGCTGTCGTTTGCGTGCATAGAGTTCATACCAAATGATAATGTTCAGAGTATAAATGCTGTGGTTCCCACAAGAACAGTGGTCAGTGGACATGTGTTTACCTGTGTAAAATCGGGCAGTAAAGCTAACGCAAGCTTTTCAATAGACAAGTAAATGACCACACTGTGGAAATAAATTAAGTTACCTGGGAAATGCTTTGGGAGCGCGTTGATCTTTTGTCTTGGTTCGTGGACATGGCGGTCTCAGGAAACTGCAGTGGAAAGTTGGGGCTCTGTGCATCCTAAAGAAATGAACACATGGGAGTTAACTTTACCAATTCCATTCTCTGAATTTTTGTGAATTACACTGTGACGCATGTAAAAGATAAACAGTACTCAATGGATATTTTTATGTTGCGAGTATATCTCAAGCCCATCTACAAAGTTCTTGGTCATCTTCTGTAACACTGGTAGTTTAAGTGTGGACAGCGACAGAGTACAGAGATGAACTCAAGACGTTCATCTAAGATAGACAACTCCTCTACGACTGAAAGCTAACACAGACATCTAAAAGACAATTCTAGCCATGCAAATATAATTTAAAATTGTATCACTGTCTGCATAGAGTCTTAAACTGACCTGTATGGAAGGGGAGATGTGACTAGTACAAACAAGATTACACCTATACGTGAGTGGGCAACATGTGTTCATGGCTGTTAACTTGAATGCTCAGAAAAGGAAAGAATAGAAAATGCACTGTTTTGGCCGTTTCTTGTAGTCGACCACGGACCCCACAAACATTGGTAATACACTCTAGTGTGAACTACAAAAGAAATTAATTCACAGGAACTTTTGCATTCCCATAAAAACAGTGGCGCCTGATGTGTGCTATGAGATCTTTAGTGAAACAAGAATTTTTGCTTTACACTGATAGCATGCATACAGTTTATACCAGGCCTGCGGTCCCACAGAACAGTGGTCTTGTGCAACTAGAGTTCATACCAGTGATTAATGTTTCAGAGTAAATGCTGTGGTTTCCCACAAGAACAGTGGTCCTGACGTGTGTTAACTGGACCCTCGCATAGTGGGGTAAACCTGTCGTTGTGTGCAGTAGAGTTTCATACCAATGACCTAATGTTTAGAGTAAATGCTGTGGTCGCCACAGCTACGCGTGGTCCTGACGTGTGTTAACTGGACTCGATAGTGGGGTAAACCTGGTCGTTTTGTGGTGCAGTAAGAGTTTCATAAACAATGACTAATGTTTAGAGTAAAATGCTGTGGTCCCCACAAGTCAGTGGTCCTGACGTGTGTTAACTGGACCTTGATAGTGGGGTAAAACCTGTTCCGTTTGTGTTCAAGAAGTTTCATACCAATGACTAATGTTTAGAGTAAATGCGTGGTCCCCACAAAGTACAGTGGTTCCTACGTGTGTTTAACTGGACCTCGATAGTGGGGTAAAACCTGTCGTTTGTGGGTGCAGTAGAGTTCATACCAATGACTAATGTTTAGAGTAATGCTGGGTCCCACAAGAACAGTGGTCCTGACGTGTGTTAATGGACTCTCTGATAGTGGGGTAAAACCTGTCGTTTGGTGCAGTTAGAGTTCATACCAATGATAATGTTTAGAGTAAATGCTGTGGTCCCCACAGAAACAAGTGGTCCTGACGTGTGTTAACTGGACCTCGATAGTGGGGTAAAACCTGTCGTTTGGTTGTGCAGTAGAGTTTTCATACCAATGACTAATGTTTAATAAAATGCTGTGGTTCCCACACAGAACAGTGGTCCGTGACATTTTTTACCTCTGTAAATATCAGGCAGCTAAAACGCTAACGCAAGCATTTCAATAGACAGTAATATGACCCACTGTGAAATAAATTAAGTTACCTGGGAAATGCTTTGGGAGCGTGTTGGGTCTTTGTCTTGGTTCGTGTACATGGCGGTCTCAGGAAACTCAGTGGAAAGTTGGGGCTCTGCTGCATCCTAAAGAAATAACACATGGGAGTTAACTTACCATTCCATTACTCAAGAAAATCCGGTGTAAATGTAATATTTCTTTGCGATCAGATGCTTAGAAAGAGCTTGTAGTCGCTCAACAGCAGGTTAAAATGAGTAAAATCTAATTAGAATGAATACAGCTAAAGCTCTATTTTACCGGAAGTAGAATGATGACATCGTCACTTAATTAAACGTATGCATGGCGGTTATGCAGACTTAATTAATAACATGAGATGCAACATCAAATTGAGGGTAATTCAAAAAACAACCCAAGAACATTGCAGACATAGGCACTCAATTTCCTTGTCATGACATCACATGCATAAGCTCTTTAGCAAATAATAAACCAATAAATAAATCGAGATTATGCATGTGATGTGAAACACAACATTTCTTTTATTTTCTTGAGCATTCAAGTTAACCATCTCCCCTTCCATACAGGTCAGTTAAGACCTCTATGCACAAGTGATACATTTTACATTTATTTTTGGCATGGCTAAGAATTGTCTTTAGATGTCTGTGTAGGCTTTCAGTCGTGGGGAATACTCACACGTACCTTTTTCCTCCATGGCCAATTAGTTCCTCTGTAGGTGTATGGTATTTCCTCTCCAGCATGTATGTCCCTCAAAGCAAAGAGACATATATGTGGTTTCATTTCAGACGTCATCCTTTTCATTTACAGTCTGGATGAAGGTGGTCATCATTGACAAGTCTCCAAGGCTTCTGTCTTCTCGAGATGCATCAATGCTTGGAAAAAAAAAAAACATACATACATTTGATTTGACATACATTTGTCTTGTGCTTGTTTAAAGATGCAGTAATATCATGCCAAATAAACCAAACAAAACACATTTTCCTAAAGCTAACCTTAATTGTTTTACCCGTTCTAAATTTAAGCGTTTTTCAACTCCTGACCTTAACCAGCTGGATACTGTCCATATCAAACATGTAATGACAAAAAGCCAAGAACCCCCGGCATTGTAAGAACAAGAAACGATGCTAAAACGTGACACACACGCACATCTCAATGATAAATTAACGTAGTACACTGTTCAAAGTTAGTTTAGATTTGAGCAATCAAAACATACAATATGATAACTTCTACCTTGAAGATGAGTTTTCCCTATCCACAAACATGTGCTTGTCTGTAGCTAACAGCTAGGCTAGTACTAGCCAGTTAGTTAATTGCGCAGCTAGTTAGCTAACTCGTACTTGTTTAAAGATGCGGCATTATCATATCATCTGTTTAGCTTGTTACCATGTTACAGAGTTGTTTCCACATGAAAAACATACCTGGAGTCGTGTTTCGATCCACAAGTGTATCTACTTTGACTGAAATTCTCCAGGAGCTATTCTTCGCACTGCATGGCAAATCCCAAATAGCCCCTCCTCCATCCTTATATTTACTTCTATGGTGGTAGCCTTCAAATAAATGTCTTGCCTCTTCTGTCCTCCAGTGGTAAAATGTCTTTGTCCGTGCCATGAGTCCCCTGTCTATATAGTTACTGTATTGTCTGAAAGCTTCATAATTAAAATAAAAATGTTAAAATAAAGTTTGTTTTTATCAACTTGTGGAGGACCGGCACAGTTTGCGCATGCGCATTGAGCAAAGTGTGTAAGAAGTGTGTATGGGTGCAGTACCTCACTGACCACTAGAGGCCGATACTGAGTAAATTCTGTTATACACACTTACACACTTGAAAACCGGTTTTTGTCACTTATGGAGCCAAGCTGAAAATTTGCCAGGGCCATCTTTAGAGCCTACTTACATCAAAAATAGTTAACTTTGTGGGGACCGGGTTTTTGGTCCCCACAAAAATTTTGGTCCCACACCGCGGGTGAAATTTCAGGTGTTGGTCCACACAAGTTAATAAAGACCAACACACACACACACACACACACACACACACACACACACACACACACACACACACACACACAACACACACACACCAATATATCTCATTAGGACTAATTAATAAATGTCAGTTAAAAGCTAAGCTAAAAAGGTGGGTCTTAAGCCTGCTTTTAAAAACATGAACGTTCTCTGCGGTCCTGAGCTCCTCCGGCAGGTCGTTCCAGAGGCGAGGGCCATAATATTGGAAAGACACCTCGCCATGAGTCTTCTGTTGACTTTAGGAATAACTAGGAGACCCCTGCCAGAGGAGCGCAGGGACCGCGAAGGTTCATAAGGTAAAAGTATTTCTGAAAGATAAGAAGGACCAAGACCATTAAGACATTTAAAAAACCATTAAAAGAACTTTAAAATCGATCCTGAAACACACGGGGAGCCAATGCAGCGACTCTAAAACCGGTGTAATGTGGTGCATATTGAAGTTCTACTTGGAACCTTGTTAAAGGTTCTATATCATGCTATTTTAGCCATTCCAAAGTAAAGTATAGGCATATATATGATATATTGTACCTCTATCACTATGGAGTACTCATTTTTGGGTGGTATTTCCAAACCCGGAAGACAAGACGCTTCGATTCAGTTAACTCCGCCCCTCTCTCCTCTCATTCCACATTTGCAGTATTATAAATATAAATATTGCAGCAAAAGTGAAGTTACTTCACATAATGCAGTTATAAGGAGTTGACATGTGCAACACAGTTTCATAAATGGCTAACACACACGCTAACACACGTTTTGATTGACTCACCGCTCAGTCTGGCCTCCCCATGAGATTGCGTTGGTTATAAAAGTTAATCCACTTTGATTCTGGCCAAGGTTTACCAAGCATCCATCAGGTTGGTTGATATAGTCGCTTAATCCGGAAAGAAATTCCAACTTCTGGTGAGAGCACTCTTCTTTAGGAAGGTTGAATAGTCCTGTTCCTCTCGTAGCCAACGCGCATCCGTGGCATTATCGGTAAGAAAAAGAACAGGCGTGTCCAGAGGAGGTTAGAAAGAGCTCAGTCTTCAAAAACAACACTTATGCTGGGATCCATGGATCCTCCGGCCGTGGGTGTGCTTGATTAGCGTCGTGGGACAGCACAGACGCGTCGGAGAGTTGCTGTTTTTTTTGTTTTTGTTTTGTTTTTTTTCTCAAAAAAAATTAAATAAAATTTGAAAAAAAGCTGTTTTATAAATCAAAATCAGGCCGTAAGGCATTACATTACAGACGTAGAGCACTTCCGTTCCTTTGTGACGACACAACTGAACAGCTCAGTCGTTTACCAGGAGAAGGCGGAGCAGCTGCTCAGAGAGCAGGATTCAGGAGGATTACTTAGAACTGTGTGAATGAAGCCAAAAACCGCTCTGGGGGTGTTTTTAATAAGGAAATAGCATAACAACATGGTTAAAACTCCAAAAAGTCGATTTTGCATGATATAGGACCTTTAAGATCCAAACATGCAACAATTTTTCAACTGGTCTTAAACTTTTGATCGGGCCTGTATGTATATGAAAGTGAAATCATCGACTGGACTGGGTTTAGGTAAAGTTGAGGACGTTTAGTTCTCTTCTTCTAGCTCTTTCGGTCTATGTGAGACCCAGGCTCCTCCCAGGAGGCGAGAACCAAAACTGCCAAACTTCCCAACCCAAATTGTTTACCTAAAACCCAGTCCAGTTGATGATTTAACCTTTTTTTACGATGGATACTCCCCGGATGAATGAGAGCCTTCACAAACATGAAAGCACCATGTTTGCTTTCATTTGAAGGCTTCACGAAAACTCAAAATAAAGCAAATAAAATTCAAATCCACCGATATTTGGAGATTTTATGGCGGTATAAAGCATCAACCTACACTGAATGTACGAAACACTCTCAGAGGAGACTTTTTCCCTCCAAATTAAATTAAAATGAAGAGCAATTAAAAGTAATGTAAAACTGCTACATGCAATCTCTACCCTGTGCACATAGGCAGCCTTTCATATGTCGTTCTAATGTAGCGTGCTGGGTCGTCTAGATGTGCGTGTGAAGCAGGACCAACAATGCCTGAAGCAAACAACTCGACTCCATCCACTTCTCACGTTATTTCTTTGGTGATGGACAGGTTGAGCGGCTCAAACCAGAGCCCTGGTGCAGTGTCTTATGCTTCACGGCGCCAGTGACGGACACACCCGACTGCTGTGTTATTCTTGGCTACGTTAAAAAAGAATGCCGAGATATATTTAGCGTATATTTATACTAGATGTTGTTGTGTCCTTTGTTTCACATTTCTTTCAAAGAGAAGGTGCATTGGGTGTAGACTGGGAGTGACGCGGTTTTGATGTGTCATTGCTTTCTTGTTATTTCACATTGTTTGTCTGTTTGGTTTTGTATTATTCAATCATTTTCCTATTTATTACACCAGAAAGTAGCCTAGTACTTAGTTTTTGTATGCATACCTTTGTTTATTTATTAATGTTTTATTATTTGTGTTTATCACAGTGGAACTTTCCAGGTTGCCGTATCACAAAAGCATCAGTACTCATACTGGCGATAACAAACGTGCTCCTAACACACACTCTGACAATGCTACTTACAGTGAGGAAAATAAGTATTTGAACACCCTGCTATTTTGCAAGTTCTCCCACTTAGAAATCATGGAGGGGTCTGAAATTGTCATCGTAGGTGCATGTCCACTGTGAGACATATCTAAAAAAAAAAATCCAGAAATCACAATGTATGATTTTGTAACTATTTATTTGTATGATACAGCTGCAAATAAGTATTTGAACACCTGTCTATCAGCTAGAATTCTGACCCTCAAAGACCTGTTAGTCTGCCTTTAAATGTCCACCTCCACTCCATTTATTATCCTAAATTTAGATGCACCTGTTTGAGGTCTTTAGCTGCATAAAGACACCTGTCCACCCCATACAATCAGTAAGAATCCAACTACTAACATGGCCAAGACCAAAAGCTGTCCAAAGACACTAGAGACAAAATTGTACACCTCCACAAGGTTGGAAAGGGCTACGGGGAAATTGCCAAGCAGCTTGGTGAAAAAAGGTCCACTGTTGGAGCAATCATTAGAAAATGGAAGAAGCTAAACATGACTGTCCATCTCCCTCGGACTGGGGCTCCATGCAAAATCTCACCTCGTGGGGTCTCAATGATCCTAAGAAAGGTGAGAAATCAGCCCAGAACTACACGGGGGGGAGCTGGTCAATGACCTGAAAAGAGCTGGGACCACCGTTTCCAAGGTTACTGTTGGTACTACACTAAGACGTCATGGTTTGAAATCATGCATGGCACGGAAGGTTCCCCTGCTTAAACCAGCACATGTCAAGGCCCGTCTTAAGTTTGCCAATGACCATTTGGATGATCCAGAGGAGTCATGGGAGAAAGTCATGTGGTCAGATGAGACCAAATGGAACGTTTTGGTCATAATTCCACTAAACGTGTTTGGAGGAAGGAGAATGATGAGTACCATCCCAAGAACACCATCCCTACTGTGAAGCATGGGGTGGTAGCATCATGCTTTGGGGGTGTTTTTCTGCACATGGGACAGGGCGACTGCACTGTATTAAGGAGAGGATGACCGGGGCCATGTATTGCGAGATTTGGGGAACAACCTCCTTCCCTCAGTTAGAGCATTGAAGATGGGTCGAGGCTGGGTCTTCCAACATGACAATGACCCGAAGCACACAGCCAGGATAACCAAGGAGTGGCTCTGTAAGAAGCATATCAAGGTTCTGGCGTGGCCTAGCAAGTCTCCAGACCTAAACCCAATAGAGAATCTTTGGATGGAGCTCAAACTCCGTGTTTCTCAGCGACAGCCCAGAAACCTGACTGATCTAGAGAAGATCTGTGTGGAGGAGTGGGCCAAAATCCCTCCTGCAGTGTGTGCAAACCTGGTGAAAAACTACAGGAAACGTTTGACCTCTGTAATTGCAAACAAAGGCTACTGTACCAAATATTAACATTGATTTTCTCAGGTGTTCAAATACTTATTTGCAGCTGTATCATACAAATAAATAGTTACAAAATCATATATTGTGATTTCTGGATTTTTTTTTTAGATTATGTCTCTCACAGTGGACATGCACCTACGATGACAATTTCAGACCCCTCCATGATTTCTAAGTGGGATAACTTGCAAAATAGCAGGGTGTTCAAATACTTATTTTCCTCACTGTATGGTGTGCATTATCAAAATAAAGCAAAAGCAAAACAATGTATTTAACCTCTTAACAAGGACAGTGTATATTAACATTACAGCTCAACTCTAAAATATGCCAGAGTTAGCCAAAAGACTAGTTTCATCTGTAGTCCCAGGCTAGATGTACAGTATGTACTAAAGATGATCATAGTAAAGAAACTATAAAAGTAGTAAAGGTAAAAAAAAGAAAAGCAAAAACACAAAACAGATAAGAACAATTAAGTTGCAAAAAACATCTTTAAGAACAGGTGAACATCATTTTAGTTGGAAAGAGAAAGGAAAATAATACACATACAAAATGGTTTATTATAGTCGTAAAAGTATCATTCGCTTATAATATACTGTACAACTAGTTTACACATTTGTAACGGTAAATCAAATATATAATTCATAGGCTCGAGGACCCTATGAGGTGATTATTGTACAAGTAAGGGATAATGCACTCCGAGGTGTCCATTATCAGAAATAACTGGACTCCGCGGAGGCGTGAACCGCGAAGCGTCGGACGGTGCTAGGAAATGTGCTATCAAAAAGAACATGATACATCTTGTTGTTTTGATAGCACATTTCCTATCTGCACCCCTGTGTGTTGTAAAGAGATGTAGTAACAAGCAATTTTCTCTATTAATGAAGTTGTATATTATGTTTTAGGGTGAACCACTTCTGTACTGCCGACTTAACTGCCAAGTACCCCTGCTCGGCATGTATTTAAACGTCTGACCTCCGCCCCGATTTTCGGCTTACTCGAACCACCATCACTCGTCTGGTTAACCACCTGAAGACTGCCAATCACCAGGGCTGGAGCCAGGACATCGAGGTTCTGGTGTTTCTCTTTTGGTTGGCCAGTGGCACCACATACCGTGTCGTCGCCAGGCATTTGACATGCCTCAATCAACGGTCCACGATGTGATCCACAGGGTGGCCAACCAGATCCTTCAGATGCGGAGCCGTATAATTTGTTTCCCTTCCCTGGAGGAACTGCCCCAAGTTGTAGCTGGATTTCAGTTGCTGGCTGGATCAGCTGCCTTCAGTATGTTGTGGGGAGCATCGACGGCTGCCACATCAGAATCAAGCCCCTGAGTGAAAATGCACAGTTTATTTTAACAGGAAACTGTTTTATTCCATTCAAATGCAGGCTGTGTGAATCACCTAGGTTTATTTATTGATTTGTTTGTTGGCTACCCCGGATCTGTGCAAGATTCTCGTGTTCTTAAAAATAGCCCCCTGTACGTCCACCGCCTCTACCCCCCAAATGGACACGTCCTCCTTGGTGATGGTGGCTATCCTTGCCTCCGTCAGAGAGCCTGTAAGGAGCCCAGTGGAAGCTCGCTTCAACCGGCATCATGCAAGGGCACGATCTGTAATAGAGAGAGCGTTTGGCATGATGAAAGCAAGATGGAGATCCTTTTTTTAAGGCACTGGAGGTGCAACCCACCTTTGCAGTCCAGGTGACTGCCTGTTGCGCTATCTTGCACAACATTTGTATCAGGGATGGTGATCTCTGGGAGCCAGTGGAAGAGGAGCCAGGGCCTGATGATGAGCAAGACCAGCATCACCAGCACCAACCAGTGCGGAGAGGAGCTGCGTGGACGGATGGCAGGAGCACTTTCCACCCAAGGTCAGGCCACCAGCTCTTCAGGACCACGACTATTCATTTAATATTTTCAAAAATCTGTGTTTTCTATTTAAATAAAAAACAATCAAATTAACATGTAAATATATAAGAAAAAAAATCGTTTCATACTGTATATGTATATACTGTATTCCTTAAATCTCTGGTTGTTAATATTTCTATTGTGTAAATATGTTGTGTTCATAATTGTATGTCAATATGTATATAGTTCAACCTACACTCAAAATAAACTTTTATTTCATTCAACATAATTTATCATTTATAACTTATCAACAACTCTCTCTAACAGTTTCAGAAGCCGCTCCTCTCTCTCCTCATCTCTTCTAGCCCTCTCCTCTTCTCGTTTGTCTCTTTCCTCTTCCTTCTTCTCT
Source organism: Neogobius melanostomus (assembly GCA_007210695.1). Lineage (NCBI taxonomy): Eukaryota > Metazoa > Chordata > Actinopteri > Gobiiformes > Gobiidae > Neogobius > Neogobius melanostomus. Next base: position 20,571 of record VHKM01001207.1, read on the forward strand.
GCCTTCTGCATGAAGCTGACCAGGCTTTCCCGCCTCGGCTCTTGGCTGCCATGCTGCTACCCTCTTCCTCCTCTGCCTCTTGTTGCACCAGGGCAGGAGGGTGATCCACAGATGTGGAAGGGCCCTCCCCAATGGATGAGGCGATCAGGCAGGGAGGCTGCACAGAAGGCCTGCTGCCTATCGCCTCATCCATGAGGAGTACCACTTCCACGTCATAGCAGTGGGCTCCCCTCCTTCAGTGCCTACCCCAGTCTGTGGCTGTCTGAGCTCCTTCTAACAGTGAGTTTTGTATAACTATGTGCATCACCTTATACTCATTACACACCACAACACACAAAGCTTCAATAAAACAAACCTTGTAGGTCTTCTTCAGATTCTCCCACTTCTTAGCTGCTCTGGCAGGGATGACCAGGCGGCTCAGCCCCATTTCCTTTACTATTGCCCTAAAATAATGATACATAAACAGCAATGTAATAGTAGTAGACGTTGTTACAAAACTAATCTTTCATAATGGTCGTACTCCCATCCAGCCGCGGCAGCAAAACGTTCTTGATCCGCAGACGGATCAAGCGGTCCACATCCGCGTCAGTCCCTTTAAAAACATTAACACACAATAAATGCTATACCTATAACACAAGTACATAAAAAAAAGACTGACCACAAGTGACCCGTTTTCGTAGCGTTCGCTTAAAGCAGTATGTAGCTAGAGAGATATTAGCATTTTCGCGGCATAACATTAGTACGCTGGTTGCATAAAAAGGCGATCGGTATTGTAACTTCAAATGTGTATTTGGCAGCTTATCATCAACAATATAACTGTTTACACATTTACATATCTATGATGATTAAATACTTACATTTATAGCTCATGTCCCGCTCCTCGCCCGACTGATTACTCCGTACCTCCGCCATTTTCTCTTCTGCCCGCAATGCATTGTGGGCTATATTGACCCGTTTAGTGACCATCGATGCTCACTACTTTTCAGAATGCATTGTGGGAAATTTTGAGTGCACTACTTTTTCTCTCTGGACATTCGGGCACCCCTACAAAATGGCGTATCCACTATATAGTGCACTATATAGGGAATAGTGTGGACATTCGGATACAGCCAATATTTCCTAATCATAATAATTCATTTTCATTCATTTTATTTGATGACGCCTTTCATGTCACCAAGGACACCTAACATTAATAATAATTAAAGCCGCTCGCGGCGATAAAGGCCCTCGCCCCTTGCGACCGCCCCCCTTGCGACCGCGCCCCCTTGCGAAAGCCCCCCCCCGCTTGCTCTCGCCCAAACCTGCTCTCGCCTCGGCCTTAGACCCAACCCGGTCTCACTCTTGCGCCCGCTAACTCTTGCCCCGTCAGTTTTTCGCATGTTTTTTTTAGCGAGAGAAGCAGGTTTATCATGAGCAAGGAGCCTACAGCAGAGAGAAGGGCAATGGCGTGCTGGGTAATTGGGAGAGTGGAGACGTTTCCCGGTGGGCCCAGCTCAGTTGCGGTGCCTTTGGGCTGAAATAATTAAATAATGAATTAATAACAGATGCACAGTTGCGCCATTCCTGGTGGAAGGCTTTAACTGGGCTGCAGCAGGAGCCTGGGATGCTGTTCCAGATATACAGTAAGTAACACAAGCGTAACTGTCAGGTAAATCTATAAAAAATAATTATTTATTTTCCCCCAGTGACGCTGCAATGACCCAAACAACCACCAGGTGGCACTTGTGAGCAGGGTTAGGAACATTGGCATTTAGCACCATAGGCGTAAGCAAACGATTCAGAAGTGAATTAAATCCCGAAGCAAGCTGAAAACCTTCTGCTTTTAATATAGCCTACCCTGCTCCAAACATAGTTTATTGTAAAACGTGAAACTATCACGCAGTGGTGTGCGGACCTCATTTTGGCCCGCAAATTTAGAAAAGATCAATGATAAGGCGCTAGTCTCTGGTGCAGGAGGACCCAGGTTCAAGTATGGCTTTGACACTTTTGATCCAACTCCACATCAGCACCAAGTGATGAATATAAAAATATTTATTTGTCCACTTTTTATCTTTGCAGGGTTAGGAACATTGGCATTTAGCACCATAGGCCTAATCAAACGATTTAAAAGTGAATAAAATCCCGAAGCAACTGAAAATCTTCTGCTTTTAACCTCTTAACTCCCACCTGAACCGAGCACAGTTTCTCCAGTGTTAAAAGCTTCTACTAAAAGGTACAAGCATTTTTGCAAACTGTCCTGTTTAGCTCTGTTGATAGAGTCACTGACTGTGATGCGGCGGGTTCCTAGTTCAAATCCTGGTTAGGTCAACATTATTTGTAAGTTTTATTTTTTACCGTAATGCTAACTTTAATCATTAAATGATTACATGTTGTTGACATTTACATTTTTCTACAAAATACTTAGTAATTAGGCCAACACATTTAAAATAGTTGCTAGACTCATTACAAGCTAACAACATATTACATCATCAATAAAGTATTTCTGCTTTTCCAAAGTTCCAAATGTATTAAAAGTCCAGAGATGCAAAATAATTTAATGATTAAAGTTAGCATTACGGTAAACAAAATAATAAATACTTTAAAATAATGTTGACCTAACCGGGATTTGAACTAGGAACCCACCGCACCACAGTCAGTGACTCTACCAACAGAGCTAAACAAGGACAAGTTTGCAGGACATTTTACTTATATGAGAGCATATATCAGAGGTGAGTGTGCACAGAGTCCAAACAAGTGTCTGATGTTCAGAATGAGCTGGTCACTGGACAAAGCAAAACACTCAGCTGTGTGTTGCTATTGAATGCTTTTTCAAAGTAAGAGAATACCAGAGACAGCAAGTTGCATTTTTTCCTGCAGTTTGGTTTACTTTATATTGGAGTCAATAGGATGTGCCTCACCAGCAACAAACCTCACCGCACGTCACTGGTGTTCAGAGTATGTTCACAGGTTGGGGTGAGGGTAGGGCAGTGCTGGGAGAATTTACATACCTATAGGAATAGCCTATTATCATGCAGCCTTTTGTGCTGTGGCCGGATTTTAGTCTCTGGTTGTCCGTGTGGTGACACCAAAGAAGACAAGAATGATATGTTAGATATCTGTAATGTTAATCTTAGATAGGAAGAATGTAGTTTTAGATGTCTCGAAATTCATTTTGACAAGGAAAAAAGATAACAAGCTGATAACGTTACCTAATTGCACACCAGGGCACTGAGGCAAAATTCCTCAGACTGGATTCGAACCCCAGTCTCCACGTGCCAACCTGTAACTCTAACCATCAGGCCAGCGTACCCTCACTGGCCAACGAAGTTTGCAGGCAGTCTTATACTTCATTGGCCTGAGCGTTTAATTCGCCGGCAGAGCAGTTCAGCCACGATTAATTGAATCATTTTATAATTAGAGTAAAATCGCCTGGGAGACAAATATTTGAGAGGCTGCTTCAGCCATGCAGCAACCTCGATGGGTAAAACAATATTTTGATCAGGCCCATTTAGTAGGAGGAACGCACAGGGAGACGGACAGGAAACAGCCAAACTGAACTTCCTGTGATTGTACAGTCCAAAAATGCTGAAATTGGAGCAAAAACGTTCAAATTAAAGCTTCTTTCTGTGACAGAAGTAGTAAAACTACGTATGAGTCTAAAAGTGTGGCTTTTGTTAATAAAGGGGGAATTTGGGGAAAATGGACGATTTTCAGGAGAAACTCTGACAGAGGCCAACATGCTGGCAGAAGAACAACTCTGGCTATTTTGACGGTGGAAGGGTGGTCACATGCCACTTAGAAGCCACTTTCAAGCCATCTTGAGCCACAAGGTGGCGCTGTTGTGCTCAGGCATAAGCCAGCAGATGGTGCTGTTGTGCCATTTTGCTTAGGCATAATAAGTGGAGTGGTTGCCTTGACCCCGACATATTATACATTGTCGAAAGCTCTGACTAAGGCGCATGTGACTGTCGGGGTCATTGGTCACTGCCGAGTATGCAGTGACCAACATGTGTAAATGAGTTAGAAGTGATCAACAGAGTGATGCCTCTTTGATATGTTGATCCCCATGACAGGGAAGGCCTGTATGATTATTTTCACAACTCCATACCATCCCGATTTTTTTATTGGAATTTTCAAGAAAAAACCTTTGAGGGGGCGCCAGTGGGTCATTTGGCGATAGTGGCTACGTTTGCACATGGTTAGGTGCAGCTCGGGAATGTGCACGCGCGCCGGATTGGGTCCGTTCCAATCCGACAAAGTCTGTGAAAGATATGAGACTTTGAATTTTGTTGAAAATGGCCTCTGAGTTGCGGGCTTGTCATGACCACGCCCAATAATATTTCCAAATTTAAAGGATGATTTTGAAAGCCACATGGGTCTGGGACATTTTGGGCAAAAATTGAGGCTTTTGATTGTAAACTCGGGGATCAGGGGTCAGAAGTTCAAGAGGTACGATTTAGAAGGTTCGAGGTTCGGGCCAAGATGGCCGACTTCCTGTGGCATTTAGGGCGGGGCCATAATATAATTTTTTACATGTCCTGACATGGTCTATGTCCCTTGCCAGTGTCACCTTTGTACGATGACATTTTTTGCGACCGGGGTCTCATTGACTCAATGTAAACTGCCTGTTTGAGGGGGCGCCACTGAGCCATCTTTTATTATTTTCTCTCGCGGACCCCACCCAAAATTCGAGCTCCCGGAGCACTAATTTCTGATCCCTGTTACTTGCATATCGGTTCACGTTTGCTATGTGAATTCTTGCGTTTTCTGTTTCCGTTATTGATTTTAATTAGTCCTCGCGGGACACTGCGTGTCACTAGCTCGGGCCTAATAATACAAAAACTAAGCGAGATAGAGGCATGTTGTAATAGACTTTTTTGATCAGCGTGACATGGAGAATCAGGTCATAATTTTAGTTTTCACTTTCGTGTAAGTGTAATTTTGCAGGTATAGGTAGGGGGCGCTATTTTTGTGAAAATTGCACAATTATCCAGGTTAATCAGTACGATCCATAGAGCGGCTTATGTGATCCAAATATGAGTGCAATTGGAATTTGCATGCCCTTTTGAGTTGTCCTCAAAGTGGCGGGGAAAACGCATGATATTTGGCGGTACAAAAACTAAGCGAGATAGAGGCATGTTGTAATAGACTTTTTGATCAGCGTAACATGTAGAATCGGCTCATAATTTTTGTTTTCACTTTCGTGCAAGTGTAATTTTGCAGGTATAGGTAGGGGGCGCTATTTTTGTGAAAATTGCACAATTATCCAGGTTAATCAGTACTATCTATAGAGGGGCTTATGTGATCCAAATATGAGTGCAATTGGAATTTGCATGGCCTTTTGAGTTGTCGTCAAAGAGGCGGGGAAAAAGCATGATATTTGGCACAGCGGTACAGACAAACCGTGAGAGAAATCCGAACAAAAGAGCTTGATTATTGTCGCTCTACGCCTCTAGATTACACTCACCAAGTTGGGTCTCATTTGGTCCGAAACCCTGGGAGTGACTTGACAAAATATCAGGTGAAAAAAATCAGGCTACAATTTTCAATCCAATATGGCCGACTTCCTGTTTGTCAGAGGGCGGAGCTATAATGATGTTTTAGGTTTGTCTTGATGTCCTCTATCACTGTACCAAAAGAAATAGGTTTAGACCAAAAAATGCATGCTTCCATTTGAATGGGGGTCGTGCTTGAGGGGGCGCCACTGAGGCAATGTTCAAGGTGTTGTCTTGAGGATATCAAAATAGTTAATTTTTCACCAACCATGAACCTTTGGTCAAATAAAATTGAGTTTTCGTTAACGTTCAGGGGTCAAAATTGAGATCAAAGACGTAATAATAATAATAATAATAATAATAATAATAATAATAATGGAAACAGTTTTTTGCCATTTTATTTCTCCCAAACTACACTACTCAGAGTGATGCCTCTTTGATATGTTGATCCCCATGACAGGGAAGGCCTGTATGATTATTTTCACAACTCCATACCATCCCGATTTTTTTATTGGAATTTTTCAAGAAAAACCTTTGAGGGGGCGCCAGTGGGTCATTTTTGGCGATAGTGGCTACGTTTGCACATGGTTAGGTGCAGCTCGGGAATGTGCACGCGCGCCGGATTGGGTCCGTTCCAATCCGACAAAGTCTGTGAAAGATATGAGACTTTGAATTTTGTTGAAAATGGCCTCTGAGTTGCGGGCTTGTCATGACCACGCCCAATAATATTTCCAAAATTTAAAGGATGATTTTGAAAGCCACATGGGTCTGGGACATTTTGGGCAAAAATTGAGGCTTTTGATTGTAAACTCGGGGATCAGGGGTCAGAAGTTCAAGAGGTACGATTTAGAAGGTTCGAGGTTCGGGCCAAGATGGCCGACTTCCTGTGGCATTTAGGGCGGGGCCATAATATAATTTTTTACATGTCCTGACATGGTCTATGTCCCTTGCCAGTGTCACCTTTGTACGATGACATTTTTTGCGACCGGGGTCTCATTGACTCAATGTAAACTGCCTGTTTGAGGGGGCGCCACTGAGCCATCTTTTATTATTTTCTCTCGCGGACCCCACCCAAAATTCGAGCTCCCGGAGCACTAATTTCTGATCCTGTTACTTGCATATCGGTTCACGTTTGCTATGTGAATTCTTGCGTTTTCTGTTTCCGTTATTGATTTTAATTAGTCCCTCGCGGGACACTGCGTGTCACTAGCTCGGGCCTAATAATAATAATAAACTTAAAACAGCCAAAGCTTAACAAAGTGCTGTACAGTAAAGAGCAAATAACATTAACAAGGGTTTACATTTACAGTTACAGCAATGCCAGGACACATCATTAACTGGCATTAAAAGCCAATGAGAAAAGGTGTGTCTTTAGTAGCGATTTAAAGTGCTCGAGTGTTTGTGCAATTCTAATGTGCAAAGGTAGGCCGTTCCACAGCTTAGGCCCAATCACAGAGAGGGCTCTATCGCCTCTAGTTTTGTGGCAGGTCCTGGGAACAACCAGGAGGAGCTGGTCGGAACATGATGCCGAAAAAGTTCAACTAAATTAGAGGGGGCCAAGCCATTCAAGCTTTTAAAAACGATTAGTAAAACTTTAAAATGAATTCTAAAATACACAGGGAGCCAGTGCAAAGATTTAAGAATTGGTGTGATGTGGTCACTGCGTTTCTTCCCTGTTAAAAGGCGAGCTGCCAAAGCAGCAAGGTTATGTTTTCTTTTACTGTCACTCTATTGTTTACAGAGTAATACTGTCCACTCCAAAGAGCCCAGTCACTATCTCATTTATTTATTTAAACATGTTATGTTTATATGTTTATACATATAAACATGTCAGCGCAGCATCTCCTTCTCCTGTTTCACCAGCTTTTAGCTTGCAGTCAAATCATAATTATTAGTCTGTCAATATGGACATGTTATGAGTCATAAGCTACAATGTGAAGGATCTACACAGCCCAATAAAGAAAAAGAAAATACTTCGTCAATTAAACAAAATAAATGCCATATTGCATTTTTACAAGAAACCCACCTGTCAGATGTGGAACACGAAAAGTTGAAATCATGGGCAGACAAAATATATTATTCTTCCCACCCATCCGGGAGGAAGAAAGGGGTGTCCATACTCATCCACAGACAGATTCAACCCACACTTCAATCCACAGGGATTGAAGTGTCCCTTATTAACGTCTACGCACCCAATGAAGATGAGCCGAAGTTTATTAGGACGCTGTTCAATATGATTCCACAGCATAGCACTGGATTATTATTGATTGGAGGGGATTTCAACTGTGTAATGTCGCAGCTAACCGATAGACAACCACCCTCCAAGGCACCTTTAACCAGAATGAGCAAAGCCCTTAAACATTATGTTGCAGAAGTTGGCCTGGTAGATGTCTGGAGGACTATGTTTCCAAGACGAAGAGATTTCACGTTTTATTCAAGTAGACATGTATCCTACTCCAGAATAGATTACTTTTCGCTCCCAAGGTTGATATACATCGAATAACAGACATTGAGATTATGCCTATAACTCTATCAGACCATGCACCTATTTTACTGCAATGGAACATAGGACAAAGTAGGGCTGGGCGATTTTGCCTGAAAAGAAAATCTCCGATTTTTTAAAGAAAAATTCGAGTTTCGATTCGATTTTCGATTTTTTTTTTTCTTCAATGCACTTAAAAATGACTGCAGATCAGATATATTGTCAAAAGTGCCACTTTATTGCTGTTATTGTCCTCAAGAGTTAAAATGCGTAAACAATCCCAAAATAAAAGTAAATGAGCCTCTGGCATTAGCGCAGGGTGATATGACACCTGACAAAATACTTCAAAATCAAAGCCTTTTATACAATGGGGTAAATTCATTATACAGCTATTTTATTCTCTTTATTCATCTAAATTCACTTAAATCTCTACCTTTATCTGGAAGAACACAGAAGATAAGATGAAGGTGCAGATAATTGTAGCAATATTATTTCATCTCCATCACAGTAAAATGCTCCTGTAAGTTCACCTGCCTCTGTGCAGTTTACTTGTGTTTTATTGTCAGGCTGGGGAAAGAGTTGTGGGTATTAAGTTAATTAACGTGTTTGGGACATGTGCTTCTGCAACATGAGTCAAATGTATTGTAGTTTTCAAAGGATCCACTATATCCTAGTTCTCGCGTCTGCACGTCTCTCTCCCGATCGGGGCAGCCGCACAGATACACACACACACACACACACAGATACACACACACACATACACACACACACACACACACACACACACCACACACACACACACACACACACACACAGAGATACACACACACGCGCAGGAGGGACAGAGAGAAGGAGAGAGAGAAGTACGTATGAGTTTGTCCTGAGACTTTACGTGAGCGCCCCAGATGAGAAGGGTATTATTAGCCTTAAACCGCGTTTGCATTATGGTTTTCTTCACCGTGTTGTTGTTAGCGTCAGGCTAAAAGTTAGGAAAGTTAGCTAGTAAGGCAGTGGTTCAACTTGTCAGAGTTCATCCAAGACGCAAATCCTGAGCGCTTTCTTCGCAAATATGAGCAACTCAAGGGACATACTTCATTCAGATCATTCTGTAATCACTTTCCATCGCGCATGTTGTTGTTTTGACGGTGTTAGGCGGGGGAGGGGGCATGGCTCACACTGCGCTACGGTAACCCACAAGGACGAAACGCGAAAAAGTCCAAAAAACTGTGGTGGGAAAAAAACTCGAGTTTGCAAAATAAAAATCTTTTCGTTTTAATCTAATCGTTTTTAGCTACAAAATCGATAAATCGATTTTTTTGCCCAGCCCTAGGACAAAGACAAACAACTAAACAGTGGAGATTTAATACATCTCTCCTCAATGATGAAGAATTTATATCTCTTGTCAGAACCGAATTCAAAAACTACCTGGAATACAATAGCACACCAGAGATAAACCCCCAATATTATAGGACTGCGCCAAAGCATATTTGAGGGGCCGCATTATTTCATACACATCAGCAAAGAAAAAAGAGAGGAATTTCAAACAGCATGAATTGGAAGAAAAAATTAAAAATCTGGAAAATGCACACAAACGAGCTACAACAGCTGCAATTACAAAAGAGCTAAACGTGTCCCGTAGACAACTTAATAGCCTATTATCTGAAAAAATTGAAGGAAATTTAAGGTTTACAAACCAAAGGTATTATGAGGATGGAAATAGGGCAAGTAAACTATTGGCATTTAGGCTTAGGAAGCAACAGTCTACAAATGTTATACAAAAGATAAAATCACAAGCAACTTTTGTCACAAAACCAAATGATATAGCCAATTCCTTTGCAGAGTTTTATAAATTATTGTACAAAAATACTGATACCTGCTTAGATGATTCAGAGCTATCAGATTATTTGGCTTGTATTAAACTTCCAGAATTGACCGCCTCCTCTGCTGAGGAGTTAGATAAGCCAATTGAAGAATCAGAAGTGAAGGAGATTATTTCAACTCTAAAGAATAATAAAAGCCCGGGTCCAGACGGATATGTTAGCGAATTCTATAAGGCTTTTAAAGATTTGTTGGCACCCTTACTATTAAAAGCATACAGATATGCCTTAGAGACAGGAACCATGGCACCATCGTGGAATGAGGCTACTGTTGTTGTTATTCATAAAGAGGGTAAAGATCCCACCGACTGTCAGTCTTATAGGCCAATATCTTTGATAAACAAAGATTTAAGTATATTAACAACAATACTGGCCAGACGGGTCAATCGAATAATTACCCAAATTATACACCCTGACCAGACTGGATTTATCACGGGAAGATACTATGGAGATAATGTAAGAAGATTATTAAATATAATTTCGTATTTAAAAGACAAAAAGTTGGAATCGGTGATTATATCTTTAGACGCTTGATCAGAAGCTCGATTTTATGTGCCTCACTGAGACCTGGCACAAACCAGAAGTGTATTCTGCACTTAATGAAGCTTGTCCCTCTGGCTATACATATTTGGAAAAGGCCAGGGCCAGTGGACGTGGAGGGGGTTTGGCTGTTATTCATCGCTCCGATCTGCACCTTTCCTCTGTGACTTTGCCAAAGTTGTCATCATTCGAATGCTTGGCTTTTACATGTGAAAAACCCATCCCGCTTACAATCATCCTCATATACCGACCACCTAAATCACATCCAAGTTTCATTTCAGAATTAACTGAATTACTCCTGTCAGTGTGCACAACATCAAACAATGTGGCAATTCTTGGAGACTTTAATATTCATGTAAACTGTCCACAAGTCAATATACCACAGAACTATTACAACTCCTGGATACACTCCATCTCAGACAACTTGTGACAGTCCCTACCCATACAAAAGGGCACACACTGGACCTCATTATGACAAATTTTCCTGTTAATAATGTTCATGTCCATGATTTAGGCATATCAGACCATAATGCCATATCATTAGACTTTTCACTCCTAACCTCACTAAATAAGCTTAAACATCAAATTTGCTTCCGGAAAATAAAAAACATAAACCCTCAACACCTGTCTTACGACCTACAAAACCTGACCACCAGGGTTAAAGTGGGCGGGAACGGTCGGGAACGGCGTTCCCCACCTTCGCAAGGCAAAAAGAAAAGAAAAAAAAGTTCATGATTGCAACTTTGTCATTTTCACGCACATACGAAATTCTGCCTGTGAGATAAATCAATGCAATAAAAGTACTAGGTTGGGCCTACTCAATATGCGTCCCGGGGGCCAAAAAATAAAATCTGACCTCATTTTCCATAAAAATTATATTGTTTCCGGCATTATCCGCGCCGCATTCGCGTAGCTCAACAGCAAGTTCGCGGCACTTTGCGTAGCAGTGTGCCTCCGGCTCCGGACCATCATCTAGCGTGGGCTCAAATGAAAACTCTGTTAAACGGTGTAACGCTAAACTGAGAAAACAGGAGGCTTATCGTTGGACGGACTGACAGATTTTATCAAACCGCAGCACAAGGACAGTATGAATCGTGTTTGCTCGGATTATCCCATGCAGAAGCAGGACTCCTCGCGGTCCGCGTCAGGTGCAGCGTGTGTTCCTGCCGGTGCAAAGGGCTTAACCAGCGACTTTAAGGTAAGGAACACCAGTTCAGCTGTGGATGTTTGTAAAGCGGATGATAAAGCTGATGGAACGTGAGTTTTGGAAAACTGCTCTGCACCACCAGCACTCGTGTTTAACCGGTCAACACGCTAAACCTCGCTCCCTGGGCTCTAACTTTACTAAATAACATCTGAATCATTCATTTGACAGGTGCATTTTTCTTCCTTTCTGCTCTGACTTCATTCAATACGTGTTTGTGGGAAATGTACAAGCGCAGAGATGCTCTTTGCAAAGTTAACATGGTAAACGAGGCTGAAGCTGAATATGTGGATGAGCGCGCCATCTCCAAGGAGCGCTTCATTTACTGAGTTTTTTCGTAAAGCGCGAGGTCTGGACAGAACAGCGTTTGGTCCGCCCTTATTTATTATTTTCCATGGTCTGTCTGCTCAGCGCTGAGGAGCAGTGGCTGAGCAGGAGTTAGTCATGTTGTTTGAGATGTGCTGGTCTCATTCTATATTAGGCCTTTGGCCTGGTTTAGATGTGATTTAGTCCTGCCTTAGTGCTGATATTGCATGTTTTTGCCCTGGCTTAATCCTGGTTTAGTTCTGAGTAGTCCTAGTTTATTATTAGGCTCTTTATTATTCTGTATTATTCTATTGCTGTCGTTTTTTTCCTCTAAAGCCTTAAAATACTGGAATATAATATAACTTTTATGTTTAGGCCCAATTCTCTTCTGTTCAAGCAGTGATGATAATTACATTTTCATTTATTTATCCCAAAAATATGAATACGTTTGGTGGTGGGAGGCTCACCCCTGACCAGCCTGCAAGAGCCCTGCTGTAAGCACCACTGACTGTGAAAGAGGATTTTCTTAAATAAAGAACATAATAACAAGCCAAAATTGTTAATAAGTAATGTTTCAGCACACATGTTCATTTCTTTGGTTGGGCCTTCTTTGAATAAGTGGATCCTGACATTTTATTTGTTTCTATAATCTATTAAGCTCCTCTCTGGGCAGGCATGGTGCCCTGCAGTCCTATCTAAGAAGAACCCAAAAGAGTGGATCTGGCAAAAGCAGAATTTGTTCATTTAGTAAATCACATAGACCTCCAATCATTTATGATTGTTAAAACCTACTAAAGGATATCTAAAAATAATTCAAGGTATTAAAAAATATTGGAAAATAAAATAATTACAGTATCAAATACCTTATATTGTGCAGTATCTGTTCAGAATGACTACATGTCAGTACCTAAGTACATAAAAAAATATAAAATGTAGCACGATTCCTACTGCTTGTTAAAGGTTAGAGTTCCCCCACCTCCCAAATCCCACTTTAACCCCTGCTGACCACATCTGCCCATCACTCTGCTCCTGACGCGCTTGTTGATCACTATAATACTGGACTGCAAAAGATACTTGACACCCATGCGCCCCTCAAAACACGGACTGTAACATTCTCACGCTCTGCACCATGGTACACTGGTGCTCTGCGTAGACAGAAGGCGGCTGGGAGGGTCCTTGAGAGGCGTTACGTTGCCTCTGGGCTGACTGTCCACAAAACTGTTTACAGAGAGCACCAAAGATCATATGCCAAATCACTCAGTCAGGCACGGTCACAATACTACTCCAATATCATTAACAATTATCCAGGAATTCAAAACAGCTCTTTAAAACAATAAACCATTTTCTCAGTCCACCAGCCCCGAGGCTAAATAACAGTACCAATGATCAATGCAATAAATTCCTTGATTCATTCACTACAAAATTGCCACCATCCGCTTAAACCTGACGCCCGGCAATGTCACACCACCCGTCCCCCAACCTTAGTACCAACATTCTCTCACTTCATCCTCCCCAAACACAGACAGATTGAGACTCTCATACGCTGCATGAGACCCTCAACATGTTCATTGGACCCCCTTCCCACTGCTCTGATCAAATCAAACATCACTTCCTTAAAGCTGGGGTACTTGAATCTTGTGTCACTAGGCAGAATTCAAATTGTAAATCCCGCCCCCCACTCTGCGCAGCTGCGCACCTCGCTGATTAGTCCTCCCAGTCTCCACCTCTCTGGAAGTGCACGAAATCACGCACGAGAGCTGTACGTGCACACGCATACGTTGTTGACAGTCTGAAGTTGCATCCAAGGATCCCCTAGTTCATATTTTGTTGCCGAAAATAAATGTCGTCACAGGTACGTGTTTTATTTACTCTAATTATGAAATACTTATTTATGTTGCTAAGCTGTAATATCGCCATATATTATACAAACATTTAGCAATCTAAATGCAAAAACAAAAAAACAGACAAGATCGCAGGTGAAAACTGATGTGCTAACTCCGCTAAGCTAATATTTTTCTAACTTCATGTATAAGCTATCTAGTCTGTAACAATACGAGAATTGTGGAGTTTTTAAAACGATTGTCGTTTGTCTGTTATGAATAGGATGACGAGTTTTTATTGATCAACCTCTACAAGTAGAGATCAGGGCAGAGGTGGCCGTGGACGAGGGGCTGGCCGAGGCACTGGACGTGGGGCTGGCCGAGGTGCAGGTCGAGAGGCTGGCCGAGGGGCTAGAGGCCGGGGAGCAGCCACAGGTGCAGGCCGAGCACGAGGCCAGGGACGCGGAGCAGATCGTGGGCGTGAGGATGGAGAGGAAGATGAACTGGGAGACGCTGACATGCAGCGAGTTGTGCAATTACAGAACAGAATTAGAGAAGTTGAAGAGGTAGCGTCATAATTGTCATCAGAATTGGTCATGTGAGAGTAATATTACGTGTAAAAATAGAAATAAGTAATGACCCAATTACTATTACAGCATAAGCAGAGAAAATACTTGAGCAACATATAATAATGCATCAATTTTAGACCGCGTGTATTTGTAAATAAAAGCCTAATGTACAGTATTTTTTTACTACTGTAATAAGCCCAACATAAAACAAGTAGTGCAATAGTCGTTATGTTTACAATGAATACCAAGTCAGAGAAAATGTTTGATTAAAAAAGTGAAATGTAAAGTTTAAACTGTAATTACATTTTCTATATGCCAAACAAAGCTTTGATTATTACTAGGAAAGAATGACCTAATGTTTTGCTCAGATGTAAGGCTACTACTCATTTCAAAGTAATATCACTCCAGTTGAAAGTATAAAATACTGTAATCAAACAACTCTAAGATGTAATTTAAAGAGGAACAAAGTGATCGCTTCAGTGGGTAGAAAAAAAGTGATTCTGATTTTCTTGATCCGATTCAGGATCAAGAAATGTGAAATCACAAAAGAGGAAAACTCAAATGCACTCCAAGTCCTTTATTAGTGGGACATGCCCCACAAATTTCCCTTTTTCCTCTTTTGTGAACTCTAAAGATGTAGTTGTTGCAAAAAAGTTACTCGTGTTATCACATGTATTTCTGCAAATGTAACGGAGTACTATCCAGTGTTAGGAACGTTACTTTAAAAAAGTAATTAGTTATAGTTAGTCACTACTTGTTCCAAAAAGTAACTGAGTTAGTAACTGAATTACTCTATAATGAAAGTAACTCGTTACCAGGGAAAGTAACTATTTGCGTTACTGTTAAATAAAAAACTTGCTAAATATCAAAGAATTTTGTATTTTGTGAGTTTTATTGTTGTTGCAGTTTTCAACAGGGGGGGGGCCTCTGTGACTGAATGGTATTGACCAGCGTTTGCGCCGCTGTTTAATTAATGTAAGAATACGGCCGTATTCAAAGAGAATGAGGAGGAACAGGACTAAAAGAAACATGTGCCAAGGATCAGGGCAGACTTTACGCACAGGCATGAAGTCTCTCCGTTCATTCATCAGGCAAAACAATGTCTCTGGAGCGGAGAGCGGGAGAGAGGAAGAAGAAAAGGCGCTGAGAGAGACACAGGGAGGGGGGAAAGACGCGTCTCCACCGATTCTGCGTTTTTGGGTTAAAAAATAAGTTCCAACACTACAGATCAATGAATCATTGACAATAATCACCAACTGGATTCTCCCCCGCGGCCGCACCGCGCTGTGGGGGTGACGAGAGCAGAGATGCAACAGTACTCCGTGAGACTCCGCCACCCTCTCCACCTCCTGCTGCGTGAGCTGACACGTCGGCGCTCATTCAGTCCAATTGTAACGTGCCACTTTTTTTACCCAGTAACGATAACGGCGTTGTAACGACGGGGAGAGTAATGAATTAGATTACTCCGTTACTGAAAAAATAACGCCGTTACCTAACGCCGTTATTTTAAACGGCGTTATTCCCACACTGGTACTATCCACCTATGATTGTAAATATATTTTAACATTTACATCCTGGTTTTATGTAGATTGACAAAATAAGTTATGTTTGCAGGCCAGAATTCAATCCCTCAATTTGGAGCAATGTCAGGATCTTCTCATGAGGTGTCTGCAGAGAGAGCCTGGATTCCTGTTTGACATACAGGCTGAAGATAATCAAGCAAATGTTCCCCGGGCACCTCATCTGCCTCACTGGTGTGTCTGTGGAAGATGCAGGGAGATGCCAACAGACATTGAAAATAAGTGCTGCAGTCAAGAGCCCCAGCATTGCATCTCACAGCTACCTCACATGGAAGCCTACATCATTGAAGGCAGCGTCCTTCGGTTAGCCCGGAGGCTTTGGAATGACATCAGAGCATGTGAAGACCATCCCGATCCAGGAGAGGATAGTAAACAGTACAGATTTGCAGCCTATAGACAGTATTGTGACAGGTTATACCCAGCTGTGTTGTGTGCGCCATTAGAGATACATTTCCTGACCCAGACCATCAGTATGTGGGTTTCATTCCACGTAGACTGATTATTTTAAACTGTCTTGCTTCACTTTTGCCATAGTTTCTAATTTGATTATTTAGCTCTAGGAAATATTGTCCAAACATTTTTGATAAAAAAACAAAAAGAATGTTTATAGTTCTTTATTAGAGTTAAAATAAGCATACTATAAACAGATCCTTTTCATGAAGAAATACTTCACTTTTGCATTGCTTGCCCTAAAGAGAAAAGAAAATATTAGCAAACCAGCTGAAGTAAACAATTCATTACGGTTACATTTACTCTAGAACTGGACCAGCATTTTGAAGTGCCTGTACTTTTGGGAGTAATTTGATGACAGTACATTTTCACTTGTGCTGTATATGTTGGAGTTACAAAAATATATTTTTTCAGTAACTAAAATGCAGCACCAAATCAAGTTGGAGGTTGGTGTATAAGATAAGCAGTTTGTAGTTTATGTCCTCAAAACAAAACACGAGAGACTGGAGGAAAGGGAAAGGAAATCTCTAACTGCACTTTTGCTCGGTGGCATTATTACCATTTTCAGTTTATATTTTGCGAACAGTAGTAGTGTAACTCCACTACATTTTTGAAACAGCAATATGTAATACAAACGTATTACATTTTAAAGTTGTATTCACTAATGTATTTGAACGTTACTCTTACTTCAGTAAATGTGTTGGGTACTCTACACACTACATCAGCATTTACTACAACTTCAGACAATAAGCTACTCCAACTGACTTATTTAATTTACTCCCAATGGCAACAGGACAGAACATTTCAACCATGTGTTGCTAGTTATCTTTATGAAACCTTACATTTTTTCAAAATAAAGACCTGAGAGCAAGGTCACTCTGGTTATTTCTAATATATCCTCATTCAACATATGCATACCAAGGCCGCGGCCGAGTTGGGTTTGTAACAACTCCTTGTTGGTTGGACGTGGAACTCCAGGGAGAAGTCCTAACCGCCGTGGGTCATCTGGTCTCAGTCTCCTCTTTGTTGGCATACCTTTCCCTGAAGAAACCCGGCACAACAGGATGGCTCTCTGGAGCTCTGGGATGTACCCATAATCCTTTTCCTCTTTCACAGGGTACATACTCCACCGGCGTGACTTCTTGTTAAAAATAAACTTGTACCTATTTTGATGACAAAGATATATACAACTTTATTAGTGAAGATGTATCGATACACATTTTAAAGTAAACAAAGTAATGTTAAACTTACTCCAATGAGCCGTCAGCATTTCTTTTGAGTGGTCTGTGAACATGGTGATTATAATCCAAACCAGCCAGGTGCGTCCGTGCTCTGTAGACTGGCCAAACAAAGCAGAATCTTTTTCCAGCATACATAAGAATGTGATTGTGAAAAGATTCCAGCTCAGCAGTGGATCTTGAAACAAAAACACATTATTTTTATGTTCACACTTGATTTGTGTCTGCAATATAATATATATATATATATATATACACACACTTTTTATTATTATTTGTGATGGAGAATAGAGCACAACAACACGATACATTTACATGGATACACATACCTAAAACAGAGAAACTTCTCAACCTCTTTTAGCCACTTCACATTCAGAACGATGCCAATCAGTGCTTCATGTGCCACTGATCCTTTGCTAATCCAAGCTTTGTCTCTTTCTTCTAACAACGGACCATGATGACATGCTCCGAGAACTCATTCATGTTCTCCAGTGACATGGTGAAGAACCCTGTCCACATTTCCTACAGAAACAGAACCATGTAATACAGTCTAATAATGCAACATAACAGTCAGTACAAATTTGCAATAATAATAATAATAATAATAATAATAATAATAATAGAACAGCAGACTTGCAAAGAACTCATCGTATGTTGCAGCAGTCTTTGCGCAAAACCAGAAGTGGTTACATATGTTCTTCGACCATGCAAAAAGAATTGCACAGCCTCTTCTTTGCGCTGCCTAAGCAAACAAAATAGAAATTATGGACCATTTGCAATGACAAACTTTTCACTTCTAAAATACAGTAGTAGCAGTAGTAGTGTAATCTTTATTACCTGGTGGATCTTCTTTCCCAAGTTTTTCAATCCATGACACACGTCTAGTGTATGACGAACTCCAGAGTCTTTGTATTTTCCTTTTTCTGTACAAAAACAACAAAAACTAACTGTATACACTGACTGAAAAGATTGGACAAATAATTACAGAGCACGAGTTATGCCCCTAAATTGGAATATACTAAAAGATTTTCGCAATAATGTATACTTACTAAATAGTACTGAAATCTGTGGATGTGCATCAGTGCACACTTCTTTTAGATTCTTTAAATCATTGAGCAGGGAATCAAGTGAGATAATGAAGGCTTCTTTCTCCATTATTACACTGTTACGTCCTCTCTTTTCTCCTGTGTGCATGTAGATTATTTCTTTGCAGTCATTCTCCATGACCGTGTATGTGCAGTATGCATCAGAAAAGCCAGGGCTATCCATCCGTCCATCTCCTTTTAGAAACAAAGACAAAACAAAACTCATGACCAAATTGTATTTAGTTTTCTTCAAATACTTGCGTTGCGTTCCTGATGTCATTAAACGCCTCATAATCAATTGCACTAGCATTCAAGTCCAGCGATGTCATACTACATACAAAGAGTGTCAGACATGTGCCAGTGATAACAGACATTACATGTGTTCAACAACAGTAAAAAGTCTTATACCTTGCATCCAGCTGCTGTATGGATGCTTCGTCAATTTGACCGCTTTCAAGATCAACACCAGCCATAGCAAAGTCATCCGCACTGAAATAAATTATACATGCTTTAAAACACAGAATAACGAATATTGTGGAAGATGTGCCCTATTTGACTCACTGTTCTGAACGTGATCCAGATGAAATACTTGATGCTGATGGAAGTGGCAAATCAGCAGTCATGCTTCATAGGTGTGGATGTCACTTTCATATTCTCATAGCTGCAACAAAAAAACAAAAACAAAAAACAAAACATAACGCAAATCTCAAAGCGAAAATGTGACGAAAACACGACAGAAAAGCAATGAAAAGAAATGACGAAAAGCCACAAAAGCAGCACTAAAGAAGGAACAAAAGACTGACAAACGCGCTCGGTTCAAGTGGGGGTAAGAGGTTTTAATCCTTGGACATGAACCCCTTTTCAGCATATAATGGCGAAGTTCTTAGACGGTGACTAGCTAGCTTCCTTATCAACAATTAGCATGTCTATTGTAATACCAACTATTCCGAACATAACATTCAATTTTAAAATCTTTATCATTCATAACACACCCGACCTCAGTCAAAAACTCAGAATAAATAACGCTGCAAACGTAAAGGTTGAAAAGGATAGGACCTAGAATGCTTCCCTGGGGTACTCCACATTTTAGCTCTGACACCACAGACGTAAATTCCCCAAGCTGAACAGAAAAATACCTATTTGCAAGGTAGGACTGAAACCAATTTAATACAGTACCCCTGAGACCAACATGTTGCTCCAGGCGAGCTAACAAAATTGCATGGTCCACAGTTTCAAACGCTGACGATAAGTCCAAAAGCAATAGGACAGAAGGTTGGCCAGAATCAGAGATTAAAAGGAGATCATTAAAAACTTTTAAAAGTGCCGTTTCAGTACTATGTTTTGATTTAAACCCTGATTGAAGCTCTTCTGTAATGACATGTGTTTCAAGATGTGACTGTAATTGATTAAAAACAACTTTCTCTAGCACCTTAGAAAGAAACGGGAGCTTTGAGATGGGACTAAAATTTGACAAGACTGTGGGGTCCAGGCTATTCTTCTTCAGAATTGGTTGCACAACATGTTTAAGAAGATTCGGCACACACCCCTGCGTTAAAGATAAATTGACAAGATCAACTACCCAAGGGCCGAGTGTATCAAACACCTCTTTGAAAAACGAGATGGTAGAGGATCAAGGGGGTAAACAGCAGGGCGCATTTGTGCAATTATTTCAGCTAAGTCCGAAAAAGATGTACATTCAAAATGCCCAAGAGTTTGGCAGTCAGCAGCACATGAGTCAACAAGACAGGTAGCAGAAACATTGGAAAGTCTGATTGCATTGATTTTATCATTGAAGAAGATTAAAAAATCATTACACAGTTTATATGAAGGTGCAATTGGAGGCGTTACACAAGGGTTAATAAGGCTGTTGAGAGTATTAAATAAAACTTGCGGTTTGTGGCTATTAGAAGAAACAATGTTCGACAGATACTGTGATTTAGAGGTTTTGACTGCTCGCTGATACGCCTGTAGACCATCTTTAAAGATTTCCAACGAAACCTGAAGTTGTCCTTTCTCCAGCGCCTCTCTGCATGTCTGCACGCGCGTCGGAGAGAATGCGTGGAGTCATTGAGCCACGGCTCGGTCTTTGGCTTGGATCGTTTAGCTCTGAGAGGAGCCAAGACATCCAGAATATCGGAGCATGTTGTATTAAACACCGAGAGCAGTTCATCCACACGTAAATGTCTGTACTGATTCCGTGAATGAAGCACAGAGTCAGAAAGCAACCGAAAACAAAGCAGCAGTTTCGGGGTTAATAGCCCGAGTTTTACGCACGGAGGCGCATGAGGTAATATCAGACTTAGGGAGCAATACATTAAAAAGTACTGCAAAATGATCTGACAAGCGTATATCACATATTTCAACGTCAACCAGAGTCAGACCAAAAGACAAAACAAGGTCCAGTGTACAGCTAATGCCATTTTGTTTTGTCGTCTTCACTCCCGTTTTCCGTGATCATGCAGTTGTGTGAAATATAATACATCTTATCGCCACAAGGTGGCAGGTGAGGTCCACTTTAGCTCTGCCGGCGGCGTAAACACAGCTATAAGACTGCACGTAAACTTTATCTGGCCAGTGTGAGTATGCTGGCGTAATGGTGAGCGCAACTGACTGGCACGCTGTAGACTGGGGTTCAATTCCCATCTGACGCAGTTTTGCTCCGTGCCTTTTTTTTCTTTTCTTTTTTCTTTACATTTTTATTGTTTCATATACTGTATGTATTCATGTAAATATCTTGTATAATCTGTGACAAAATAAATATCCTTGCATTGATTTCATATTCCTTTTTTAAACACTGCTATTTTGGTTGTGCAACAATATCACTGTTAATAATATAGTGTAAAAAAAATGTCAATGACAATCCACTGAACAGTTAAGGTTTGTAAATTAAATCAAACATCTCTGTCCAATTAATCCCACAATTAACAGTGGTGTGAAAGTATGCCCGCACTGTCTGCTACTGCTGTATTCGAACGCACTCACTGGCTGAATCACGTTATGAATGGGCACTAATCCCAGTTTATGTATGTTATGTTGTCTAATCGCCCCAAAAATGTAATTTTTTGTGAGCACCCCCAATGTTGTGCTTTATTTCATAATCTTTATTCAGTGAACACCAGTTTATAACCTAAAATAAAATATGACTACCCTGTGGCTTAATAGCTCAGTCATAACGTGCAAGTTTCTGGTACCGAGCACATTTTCTATACTGAAAATGTCAAAGTAACCAAACACCGCTTCTGTGGCGTAACGGAATTATGAATGGCTCTCACGCCGGCCACCGGGGTACGAATCCTGCTCAGGCCATACTCTTCAATGTTTATGTTTTTATTTTATGTTTAAACGTGTTGCTATTGAATGCTATTTGTAAGTAATAGAATGCTATTTCTAAGTAATAGAATACCAAGAAGTTTAACTATTTTACTTTGATAAAAATCAAAAGTACTTCAACATAATAAATAATATAATAAAATACTTAGTAATCGTTACAACGCCATTATCGTTACTGGGTAAATAAAGTGGCACGTTACAATTTGACTGAATGAGCGCCGCGGTGTCACGTGAGATGGAAATCTGTCCTAAAAACAGAGGAGCGCCGTCAGACCATCTTTGAGACCATCAGACTTTGAGGTACTGTAGCAGGATTTTTACACACACACCCTCCCCCCAGAGGTGTGAAAATGCAGGGATTGACACACAACCCCCCACCCCTCCAGAAGCCCTGAAGCTGGGTCAAATGACCTTTAGGTCAGAACTGCCGACTCTGATGGCTTCAATTTGCATCTATTCATTTGTAAATAGACCGAACTACAGCAACGTGACTCTCACTTATGACGGTCCAGTATCGGCCGAACTACAGCATAATTACTTTAATGTCGGCTGAGAATCGGCTGGGCCGTCGGGCCAGCACTGGTACAATAACCTAAACACGCATGTTAGACTTTAAAAGGAAAAAAAGGCGGTGAACACATTGTTTCAAATAGCCTGGGCCTCATTTATTTAAATTCCAACAATTAAACAATGTTGCAATGATGAAAGTGAAGGAACATACACAAAAAAACACAGTGGCCTGCCAGATCAGTCCTGACAGCAATAAGGCTAAAGGACAAGGTCTATCCAACATAACAAGTTTCAACAAGAAAACTTAAGTTACAATATTGTTACAATTTTGCAATTGAATTAGGCCTAAACCTATGCATTTATTCAAACGAATAATTGCATTGTTAGGCCTAATTACAATTCCACCTACGTTTAATGCTTGCGGTCGATCAGAGTCCAAGCCAAATCTAAGCGTTTACCCGTAGTTTCGTTTAAATAAAATAGAAATAATCTATCAACATCATACTCATATTTCATGGTCAGCGAGTCTACGGCTCCGCCTTCATCTCGCGTTATGGAGTTAACTTTCAAAGGGGACATTCCCGAACTGCTGCGGTGTTGTAAAACGCATTTCGCTATATCCCAACTCCAGCGCGCGCTGCCTAAGCGGGGGCAACGTCACTAATAATTTGGCTTAAACGAATCGAATCACAAATAAACACTTTGATTTGTATTAAAAGCCATGGCTACAGTATGACAATCATAACATGTAGTGTTAACCAAAATCTGTCAATATTTGTGAATGAATACCCGCGGCAGAGCGGACAAATCATCATAAAATAAGCATCATGCGGGATGAGTTTTGTCATTTTTATTCTCTGACATGAAAAATAAGATGTAAAGGGAGGAAAATAGATAAAAATCTCCTAACTCTTAACTGTGTTCGAGATAGATAGATAAGCCTCTATGTTGCTGAGACAACATATAAATATTTTGTACTAATGTTAATCTTTATAATTAAATTGCATTAACGTATATATTTAATGTAATTATGTATTGTCATATAGAATTCTATGCTAATTCGAAAATAAAGACATTCTGAAAGCGATCTGCCTCTCGTGATCTTTTAGTGAGGTCTTCTCCTTGTATTTACTGATTGGCTGAGCAAGGTTTAATAGTATTGGTTAAAATAAATCCCATTATCACACACTCTGGACGGCGTATCAAGCGCCGTTTATTACTCTGGACGGCGTGATGTAAATAAGAGAGAGAGAGAGAGGAGAGAGAGAGACGCTGACGCATTTTGGCTCAGTGTGCTGGTGTGCAATCAATGGAATACATCACAATACTCATCAAACAAGATCCATTCAGTTTTATCATTGGAGGAAATGTTTATTAAATTAGCAATTGGCACCTTGACAAAACACTGGATATAGAAATCCTAACAATAGTAGGCTAACGTGGACATCCCTTGGCCCGTCGGGATATCACATGCCAGTTGCCTCTCCCTTCAACGCTATGACCTGGTCGATGACTTTGTCCAGGTGGTCTATATATTTATTGCAGACCTGGGCTGTGAGTTTGTTTCGCCAAAAAAACTCTATTGCGGAGATCAGTGCGTCCTTGCTCATGGGTTTGGCCTCACAGCGAATGTATCTTTTCATGGACGCCCACACTAACTCAATGAGGTTCAGATCCGGCGACCTTAAACAAAAACACATGGACATGTCAGTACTGTTAGCCTATTGTCCGATACAGCATGTATTCATCCAGAATATATACATATATATATATATATAATTAAAATAACTATGGTAACTTACTCTGCCGGTGTCGGTACCCAGTTGATCCCCTCACTTTGAATGCAGGCTTTGACACTTTTTGCTGTGTGTTTTGGATCGTTGTCTTAAAAAATCAAACAGGACAAATTAGGAGGACAACTTAATCATTAAACAAACATTAGTAGCCTAATCCTCATGACGTTGCTTTTCTCATAATCATGCTGAAGATTTGGAAAACAGATTGTTAGCCTACCTTGGAAGAATCTATGTGTCGACATACGGAAATGCTCCCTTAAGTATGGACCGGCAGCTTTTTGATTATTTCTTCCGCGTAGAAGTGTTGATCCATTATACCTGCGGGTTTAAATAATATGTTAGCATATTGTAACAATTTATTTAGCATAGCCTACATGGCATGCATTGCTTTCAAAACTTCATCACTCACCGTCAAAAATGACCAGCGGACCAGGTCCACATCGCGAAATTCCACCCCAAACATGCATTTTGACCGGGTGCTTCACTCTTGGTTTTGCAATGCCCCTGAAGTTGGTCTTTCTCCAGCACCTCAAGGCAAAACGTTCCAGTGCCACAGTTGACTCGTCAGTGAAGAGAACATCATCAAACTTTTCACCAGCAGCCTTCCATTCTTGAGCTTGGATTACACGCAAGTCTTTGTTTTTTCCTCGGGTCATTGGAACAAATCTGTAAACAGAATTTATCAAAATGTTACTATAAGAATGACATGTTGAGTGCCCGGTTATCACGATAAGTAATTAATAAAGAGACGCGTGTTACCTGGGCTTCCCAAAGTTCCAGCCAAGATTCCGGACTGCCTTTCTCACCGAGTTTAACCCGATCGTTATGTTGTGCCTGCTTTGGAGAAGCTCTTTCACTTTTCTTGCTGGTAGTTCATCATCTGTTCTCAGGATGGAGTCTATTATTTCCATCACCTGACTGAAAGAGACACATTGTTTCAGTACATAGTTTGGTAAAGCCTGTTGTTATTTTGTTCACATGTGAAACTTACAAACTTGAGTATATATTTAAATAATAAAAAGTACATTTACCTTGTCACTTTATGTGGCTTGCGTTCCTTCTTCTTCTCCACAACAGCACATCGGCAATGACGCTGGATAGTTCGCAAGGAAGCTCTTATTCCAGTTGTGGCCAGGTGTTTGGCGATAGTGCTCGTCGTCCAGCCATTCTTACGCAGGGTCCTGATGAGCTCACTGACTTGTGCGTTGATCACAGCCATCTCTGACATCTACTGTAAATAGGCCATCGGTTGAACACCAATTTATCTTGGGGAGTGGGCTTGGATTTTTACACACACACCCTCCCTCCCCCGTGCCACCCACTCCCGGTGTTTTTTTCCCGGTCCGTCCCAATCACGAGATCAGATGGGGCTGTTTTGCATATGTGAAGATAAATTGGATTTTCGACATTCCTGTGGACTCGAGTCCTGGTCAATCTAGTTCAATACAGTTCAGTTCCTACGCAGCTTTAACTTGTGCGCTTGCCTTACCCAAACGTCCAGTAGATCGAACCAGCCTCAATCATACGAACATTAAAAGGAACATTAAAAGGTGGGCAGGGTTCGAATTACAAAGTGGCTTTCGGGGGAGCCCTATTTTCCGATCCTCCCTGACTAACTTTAACGCTTTTGGTGCGTGTGAGAAGTTCAAGTGTAATTTCAGTGCAGCGCCGCCACGCATGGATGGTCACAGCAGGAGACACAGCATTGCATTTATTAGCGGAAACAGATGTTCTGAAATAGAAAAAAAAAAAGATGTTCGGAAATAGTAATGTAATGAGCGAATAAACACACAGCATTGACACATTTTTTATATCATCATTTATTTCAGGAACCTTAATGTACAGAAAATCAAAATCTATATGCGACACAAAAAATGGACAGTGTTTTAGAGCTCCCCCTAAAAGTCTCAAAGTAGGCTTTCAGGGGAGCCCAGGTCCTTTTCAGGGGAGCTGAGCTCCCCTTTGCTCCCCCGTAATTCAAACACTGGGGGTGGGGAATATGGCCGTATTTTATTATTGCGACATCCCGCCAATCCGACACTTTTTGGTACCGCTATTCCGACTATCGTTTTGAGCGTATCTGTTTGCCCTCGGCTTTTGTCCGTGTTTCGTGAGAATAGCTGATAATGATGGAGGCTTATGAACGATCCTCATGGCGCTAGAGGAGTCAGCTCAGCGTCTCCTTCCCTGTTCATCCCCGCTCTGAGCGTCCCTGCTGTCGGCCTATCTATGCGCATTTCCCAGTCCCTCTACAGCGGCTCATGAGATAGTTTTGGGCAAAGGCAGTGACAGGTGCAGGCTAGTCTGTATTTCACAACAAAGCGCTGAAGTCCGCGGGAAAGACGCCGCGCACTGTCTCAAGGCTTTAAAGAGACTGAAAAGTGGATGCGCCGCTCACAGCGCTGACCAAGCCACGCGCTCCCCTTCCTTCAAAACATTGTCCAAAAACAAGTCCTTCTCCAAGAAGCAGCGCGCATGGGGTGTGTATGTGTGGGTCACTGTGCTTTTACGCATAATGGACACGCATATGACGCGCCCCACGGACAGTGGGGGCACAGTAATTGTGCCATATAGCCCTGATTACTGGACATGCTGGCATGTTTCCTTTGCTGCTCTTCCTAATCGTTCTCATTGAATATGGATCGTTTTATGTCAACTGCATTAATAAAACAGCGGCACAAATACTGTTCAACATCATTCAATCACAGTGGCCTCAGTGGTGCCTCTTGGAGCATCAGACAGCCGACGCACAGTGCGTAATGAGCGCATGACAGGCGGCGGCACTGAGAGAGGAGTGATGCATGTGTTGCCCCATTCGTAAAAAGATTCACAATTTAACGTGCATATGGCTGGAGTGCAGCCGTCAGAAGAAAAAAACTTGCTGAGAGCTAGGAGCGGCTATGGCACGAGCCACTGCCCTTGGCTCTCCGCACACCGCGTGATGGAGTACGGACTCCTCCAGCATCAGCTATTCTCAGGGTTTTGTTTTGTGCCCAGAAAACACGGGAGCCGTGCGCTATTGCGCACGAGCGCGAGAGGGAACCGTGTAGAGACATAAAGAAAATAACACTGCATTATCTGGTCCTAGGCTCGTGTGATCGTGACACTTCATTTTCAAAATCTTTTGTCTTGTGTGAGTGGATGTGAGCGTAAATATAGTTAATTCAAGTAGGTGTGTCGGAATGGCGGGGTGTAACCTTTGGGCCCGACCTCTGGCTGTGGCCAAAGCGGGCTACCCCGTGTCTGATGTGACATGAACAGACTGCTGGCCTCTGATTGGCAACGAGAGAGTGGACAGCCCTCCCTATTGACACGCAGGATTTAATATTTAGGGGACGGGCACGGCCCACTATGGCCCGCCATAGCGACGGGTATGAGTATATATACACATGTCCTTATACACAGAGGATCTACTACCTACTACAGTATTTCGGGAGCATGGAAGCCACAGGTTTTACAGCGAACGCTCTTCCAGAGCCGCCAAGACTCTCTTCCCACAGAACGAAAACTCACCTCGAGCCGTGGTGAAAAAACGGGTACGTTGTTAAATGTAGCCTAAATGTTATTAGGCCCTAGGAGTATCAGAAGTTACTTGTGCTGTCCATTAATGTAATATATTAAACAATGCTACAGCCTCTAATGTCTTTGCAATTTTTCTTACAGACTGCAGGCAAACGTTCGCCAGCATCACCTTTGCGGCAAGGCAAAACAGCAAAGCGTCTCGTCACAAAAAAAGCGGTAAGTGTAATCCAGTATTGTGTGTAGTGTATAATAGCCAATAAGCCAGGCATCCTCGCTTAACTAAGCCACGACTCATGACTTTTCTCAATTTAAATACAGGCAGCGGTTTCCACGTCGCTGGTGTGTGACGATAAGGACAGCTGGATGAAAGACATGGAACAGCGTCTAGCCGTGAGGACAGCAGAGCTTACTGCGGAACGAGCTCGAGTAGGTCAGCTGCTCGCTGAGAATGAAAAATTGCAAGCTGACCTGTCAGCCAGCAGAGCAGAGACAGCAGCCAGCAGAGCGGAGACAGACAACCTCCATCAAGAGTTGCAGGGGCTGAGAGAGACCAGTCAGAGCGGACTCCTCGTTCAAGTTTTGAGAGCTAGCTTAGGAGAGCTACATTCGGCGCTACTTTTGGCTCATTCGACACCAATCAGACCAAACACCACTCACTCCACACCAGTCAGACCAATCCCCAGAAGCGCCTCAACACCAGCACCAGAACTAGAGTGTTCAGAATTTCAGATGTCGCCATTGGCCATTTCCTGTTCTTTCAACGAGAGCCTCCAAATTCCCCGCCAACGCCCAGATGTGAGCTTGCGTCATTTTGGACCAGAAGACCATGCTAGACTCCACCAACAAAGCTTCGGTCAAGTTGGCAGATATGGATGCCTGCTTTTTAGGCACATTATCTCGGAGGAGAACTACCAGGCATGGACCAAAACTACAAATTGGGATGGATCCAGAGGCAAACTAGAACTGCCTCAAAATGTGAAGAGTTTTGTGCTTGGCACACTGAAGCGTCACTTTCCTGGCATGGACAGGGCAGAACTGAAAGAATGTGTGGACAAAATCAACGAATTTCTGCGTACAACACGCAGGAATGCCAAAGGATTGACTCTGTAAAACACTGTACAAACACTGTATTGGAAGTACTGTAACAATACAGTTGTATATTACTTTATTATTTTTACTTACTTCTTATTTTGTAATAAAAAAAACACTTCTTCTCAAAAGTTCCCTTCTGACTTCTTCTATGGCAGGGGTCTGCAACCCTTAACATCAAAAGAGCCATTTCGGACCATTTCAAACCAAACAAAAGCCTCAAGGAGCCGCAATAGTGTAGTTTTAACTTTCAACCGACCGAACAAACTTTACTATTAATATTATTGTTTGTTTTTTAAGTACGAATTCATTCACAATATTGATTGAAATGATTAATTATGTTTTGTTTGTTTTATGTAATACTTATTTGTAGAATTTTTTTATCATTGTATTAATACCATTGATTTATCTTATCAATTCATTAACAATAGGCCATAAATTATAATATTTAAACAGGAGAGATAGTAAATTGACCTATTTTGACATAAACTTCCTATCATACGAAGCATTTTTATAAAGGCTATTGTAAAATGGTTATTAAATTAACGGGATTTAAAGCTATTTCAGTGGGGCAGACACTCCTTTCCCTAAAACGTTGGTTTGACTGATTCATCTTGTAACAGCCAGTGTTAACCATGGCGCGCAGAGGAGGAGCTGCACATTAACAGGTTGTTAGTGATTTTCTTACCTTTCTCTCCATTTCTCTCTTTGTATGAACGAGGGTCGAAGGATATTCTTGTCAGCCCTTCAGCGCCGTAGTTTGTGAATGATACCAAGCACGCAAAAGCACATGTTTCAGCACGTGCGCTTTGTTTTGGTTCCTAAAAACGTAGCAGCTGCACGTATAAGCGTAAATAAAGAGAATGGATAGATGGACTCATTGCAACGTGTAGCGCGGATTCTAAAACAGACGTTTGGGATGAAGTGCAAGTGGTGCGTGTATCTGCAGCGGCTCCGCGCCTGCAGGTTTATAGTATAAAGAGGCTGCGGCAAAAGCGGCATCAATAAGAGGCATCGTTAATGAAGGAGTCACACGGTTCCGATGGATAACTCAATCAGAACCAGTTCTCCTTGTAGATATACTCGTGGCTGCTCCAGTGGGACAAAGAGCCACTACAAGGAGGCTGAAGAGCCGCATGCGGCTCCGGAGCCGCGGGTTGCCGACCCCTGTTCTATGGGATAGAGAGGAGCGCTGCTGGCTGGAGCCGCTGTCAATGCATATAAGCCGTTTTAAATCTTCATTTTATTTTAGGGAGTGAAAAGTGTACGAGCTCATTAAAACAGCAACAAAATGCAAACAAAGTTCATGCAAACACTAGCATTATATTTGTAAAACACGGAGAAAGAAAGGTTTCCCCCATCATACATTTTTATTAGCAATATCGTGAGAATGTGTTTATGTTTAAAAGTGTTGCTACTGAATGCTATTTCAAAGTAAGTGGTATAACTGGTATAACTTGTTAGATTACTCATTTTGAGTGGATTTAGACAAATTATCATAGATTTTCCCAGCGCATATCCCAACTCCAGCGCGCGCTGCCTAAGCGGTGGCAACGTCACTAATCAACGAATTGAATCACAAATAAACACTTTGTATTTGTATGAAAAGCCATGGCTATGACAATCATAAAATGTAGTGTTAACCATACATTTGTTGAGGAAACTGGAACATGTCAAATTTTCTTATACAATTAAGATTATACGTCTGGCTTTATGCTTTACTGGTCAAAAATCGATTCAAGTTTAAAAAAATGCACTAGCATGATTAAAATTAATGAGGCATTAAATTAAACAGCATTCAGCGCCCGGGGTTCGAACCCACGAAAGGAATACTAAGACGCAGGTACTCTACCCATGAGGCCACCGTATTCTCACTGTCAAAGTACGGTTTCCATGCGAACTTATACCTCATTGCCTGAGCGTGTAATTTGCCGACACAGCTACAGCACAAACATGTAGGCTATAACAATGCGCGATATACAAGGCTTATAATATGTTATAAGGGTAGTTATGAGTGAAACCATTATCTCTGCTATGCTCCATTATCCGCGTGTACCAGGCGGTGAAGAGAGAAGAAAGAGCTCACAAGTGCCACCTGGTGGTTGTTTGGGTCATTGCAGCCACTGAAAAAAAAAAAAAAGAAAAGACACGTGAATCACACGTGAGGTCACGTGTGATTCACGCGTAGGAGGCGAAAAAAAAAAGGGGCATGTACTGTACATTGTGATTTCTGGATTTTTAGATTATGTCTCTCACAGTGGACATGCACCTACGATGACAATTTCAGACCCCTCCATGATTTCTAAGTGGGAGAACTTGCAAAATAGCAGGGTGTTCAAATACTTATTTTCCTCACTGTACCTGCTCACGGAGAGCCGCTGGATGTGCTTTGAGGACGTGATGGTGACTTTATTAAAACCCTGGAGGGTCACACAACAGTTGTTGCTTGCCCTGTTTCCAAAAATAGTCACAGAAGGTTTGAAAAGTGGCTAAATCTGTCTCAAAGTTATGCTTGGATCAGCTCCACTCCGCAGCATTCCCTCTCTCGGCCTGGGTTCCCGTTTGTTTACTTCCTGCACGTGAGTTATTGTTTACACTAGTATGAGACAAATTGCTAACATGGGAAATATTTCTACTGCTATAGTTTCTAATAACAGCCCCGGCCTGTTTTAGAGACCGGCTTTTATTTGCCTCCGCCATCTACGAACCCGGCCACTGTTAGAGACCTGGCCAGTAATGGAATACAGGCCAGTATTAGAGAATTTACGGTAACTTACTTTAGTACATTGTAATGTGCTCTGTAACAATCTGTAATAGCTTGTACCTATGGGTTAGATACACGATAGAATATCTTGTATTAGTACTTATATTAGTACATCATGTAATAGGACACAAAACCATTAGGGTTAGGGCTTAATGTTAGGGTTAGAGTTATGTCTTATTACATTATGTACCTTTTTGTTTGGGGGCATAATTCTTTTCTGAAAATTATACACTATATATAAATTATAATATAGAAAAGCAGAAAGAACATTTTTAAATTTGTCATCTCTACGTTTAATCTACATAATGATTTGGCCTATTAACATGTTTTTGGAGGAGCCATTACAGTGATCATGAAGGAAAGGCGCAATGAAATTTGTAAATAGCATATGCCTACAAGTTGAATAAAGTCATGTACCATAGGAAACAATAAACCCTGCAAAACATGTACAGTAGCACCTTCTATGCATTAGGTTCAATGATCACATGCACTTGATGTGTAATTTGTCGGATCTTTTCCGATGGAACACCCTCGGCCTTCAAGAAACTGTACTTCGAAACTTGGCACTCTGAAGTAAAACATTCCCCTCTCCATCCAGATTTGTAGAAACTGAAAGCTTTTCCTTGTTTATAATCCAACAGAATCAGAATTGGTTTTATTGCCATTGTCAGTGAACAGGTTCACAAACTGGAATTATCTTTGGAGCGATCGTGCAACATGACACATAAAACTTAGATAAATAATAAACATGCATAAAGTAGATAGAAAAAGTAACAGAAAAAACAATAATAACAACAAGCCGTCTCCCCAAGTCCCTGCCGCGGATATGATGCTTTTTTTATTTTTTTATTCACCGATGTCACGGCACAAGCACATCGTAGGGGACCAGCAGCAAACTCCATCTATCTCGCCGACCCGTTTCACTGAAGGAATTTTCAATGGATCTGCAAGAGTTTCTCCGTATTGTGTCGGCCACCAACAGTCCTCTAGCCACTCAGGGGGAGCCCATGTTTCTTCAAAAATAACTTCAAATTAGCAACTGTCCATCGTCTAAAAACATCATGACTTATCTGTGTATCCTCCACCTGAGCCTGTCTCACTCAGTTTAGTAAGTTTTGAATATCATACATATAGCAAATCATACATATAGCAAATCATTTAAACTACTAATATCGGCACTCTCATCTTCTGTGCTTCCAGGTCAAATTTTATCCCGACTGACCTCTGAGCTCTGAGAAAAACAATTCTAAACGGAAAACTCTGATTTTGCAAATAAACTCTCCCAAAAAACAGACAAACAAAAAATAAACATAATATAATAATAATAATTAAAATGAAAATAATACACATATTGTATTTTTGTTGGGAGCTTTATTTTCTATCATCTAGATAAGAATCTGGCACAACACGTTTAACCTGTTTGACTTTTGAAAGACCCCAGTTGAGGCCTGCCTCTAATGCACTGCCCCTGACGATCTGAAGGGGCGCTGTGACTACACCACGCATTGCTACAAACAAGATGGTCCCGTCTCCGTACTTGTGAACTCCGGGGAACAGACTCTCGGGTGCAGACTCGGAGCATGGACTTGAGGAGGGATTGAACTCGATGACATCACAGGCTCACAGCTCATGAATATGGGGCAGTGAGCTTTTATAAAATTAAAGGATGAGACATTGCAGGCGAAGTGGAAGGTGTTTTTAAAGACATCAATTACAAACTGTTGCTGTAAACAAAAAGTTTATTTTATACATTTTAGTCAATGTCATATTAACATTTATTCGTAAATAAGGCATTATGTGTGAACTCAATGTTAAAATATATCTTAATAAACTGAAATAATTATAAAATTATGGCAAATATGAATTTATTACTTGTTTGGGGTTACTAAACTTTATAATATGAAAATGTGGAGGTCAATTTAGATGCAGATGTTGTGGCCACAGTGTGAGAGTGTGAGCAACTATGTTGAAGTCAAAAGTTCCCATATAATGATTCGCCTGCAGTGACCCTCATTAATAAAACTATTATACAAATATAATATAAAAGGGAAAATATAAAGCAAAAAAAAAACAGCAAACACTTCCCTATTAATTTCCTTTAGGCTACTCATAAATGTTCCAGTGGTTTTGTCATTTGTAAGAAACAAAAATAAACCCAATTGTTTATTGAGCAATGGAAGATAGAAGTAGAATGCAAATTAGTGCAATTTATTTGAGGGGCGGTCCACCCTGCTTCACTTTGCCACTGCTCAAAGCTGTACACGGGCCTGAAACGAGCATATAATTAATTTGCTTGAACAATTCAGATTTGCAGGAGGGATTGTGAGAGCTAGAAACGACTTTGAGCCAAAACAAAAAAATCTCACAGTTTGAACAGGAAAAATCAGGCTTTAAGGGGTTAAAGCTCTTCTCTCTGGTCTGCAGTTCGGGGGTGGACGTCGACACGCCTGGGCTGCTGTGCCCGCTCCTCCTCTCACCATGCAACCTTGCTGCTGTGCCTTTTTTGCAGCCACACTAACAACACTACACACACTACACCAGTTTTCCTACTGATCCTGCAATAAACATCATGCACTCACATCTTATCAGTGGCAGCTGGTCTATTATGGGAATTGGGGCGCCGCCCCTCCTATCAATTAGAAAAGAAAAAACAAGTGTTAAGTTTGGCAAAAACGTGACTTTCTTCTGTACAGGTGTATGTGTTTTACACACTGGAGGGAGGGGGGGTGTATTTTTTCTGCCAGTTACATTGTGTGCCACAACAACATCATTAATGTGTAGTTTTATGCTCGGGGCGGCGAGAACGGGCGCCCTTGATATCTAACCAAAGGAGCTCTGATATCACATTAAAACGTCACTAAATATCATTAATTTAACCAATCAGTGACACGCAGTAATAATTTCCCAATGGACGCTTTGCCCCACCTCCCATTGGGGATTAACAAGGACTTTTACTTGGTGTGGTCAAGTGGCAGTGACACTCACGGGCGGAGCAAGTCTTGACAAGTTGACAATGGCGGCAGCACACGAAAAAGAGACCGTGCAATCTCTTCTTCAAAATCCATTTGAAAGAAGATCACTAGCTGAAAAACTAGAAATAAAGAAATGCAACCGGACCATCAGACAGCAGGTGACAGAGAAGGAAGCGTCTTATACTGGAAGAATTTTGTGGACATGGTACACTAGGAAGCTGTGGCTAACCGGTTGTGGAGTAGCTAACACGCTGTTTTGCTTCCATTGTTTGCTTTGCAGCAACCGATCGAGCCTGGTGTGAAAACGTGTTCAACATATGAAACATTATCGGAAAAAACCCTACAAAGATGCATATGGACAACTGCCTGAAATTTGCGTTACCTACACTGGACTGTAAACAACGGGAGTAGCAGTGCTGAGCTCTCGTACGATCTCAGGGAAGGAAAAACAACATTGAGACCCTGGAGAAGCTGAGAGGAGGTGAAAGGATTTTGTCTAACTAATGGACTTTGGACAACTTTCTTCAGTCATGTCTAAACAAACTTTGCTGGAGGTAGCATTCCGATGCTAAGTAGCTCATTTGCTTTAGCTATCAAAAAGGCTAAATCAGAATATTACTTATCTGTCACAAGAGAAAACCTCAACAACCCACAGAAATTTTGGAAAGTGATAAAGTCTCTATATGTAAACAGAAGACCCCAGACTCTTCCAAAATGTGTCTTAAAAGACTCTGTCCCTGTGTATGATAGGACTGAGGTCTTAAAGTGCAACTAAACCCCAAATCCACTTTTTTTACTGATAAGCTGCCTAAATGGGTGTCAAATAGAGTTGTCTACATGTCCCAGTCAATATTTTGACATTTTGTGCAAATTAGTTCAAAATCCCTCTTTTGGGTCCAAAACTGAGCGGTTACTGCCCTCTTCAGGTTAAAAACATTCAACCAAAGTGGAATTATGTGATTGGCCAATGACCTTACCCATGCAACGTCACGGTACCAGAGAACGTCATCACTGCAGCCGTATATAAGCCCCACTCCCTCCCGCATACGCCTCTGTAGCGAGTTGGAGTTGGATTCATAGCGAGCGAGCGAGTTGTGCAGCTACAAGCGATCGCTTGCAAGCAGGCCGCTGACCCAGACATCGCCCCCCAAGGCCTCCCGGCACGCCTCTTTCGCGGAGTTTTTTGAATTTTGGGAGTGGGTGGAGTTAAGCCTCTGTCTTGCCCTTTAGTTCCCCTTTAAATAGCTTGAGCAAGCATTTTGTAGCTTCTGGTTCTTTGTTTGACTCCTCAGGAGCAGCCCCTGTGACTCCCTGCACAGAACCGCCAATGTCTTCTGGAGAGCATTTTAATGTTGTTCCTTTTACTGTGCAGGAAGTGCATAAGGCTCTCAAAGCACTAGACCACAGGAAACCCCCCGGACCAGACTTGATAGAGCCCTACTTCTTGAAAATAGCAGCTGATTATGTAGCACAGCCTCTTACGGTCCTTTTTAATCTTTCAATCCAAAGCAAAGTAATCCCACTTGTTTGGAAGTCTGCTTTTGTTACCCCTTTATTAAAAGGAGGTGACCCAGCTGTTTTAAGTACAGGCCAATATCAAATTTGTGTATATTGTCAAAGTTCTTGAACCTCTTGTTTGTGATCAACTCAAAGAGTTCCCGTACTCTAACGAACTTCTCTCTAAATTGCAATCTGGCTTCAGGAAAAAGCATAGCACCATCACGGCTGCTACAAAAGTGATAAATGACATACTTGTTGCTCTTGATAAAAAGCAATATTGTGCTTCCCTTTTCTTGATCTGTCAAAGGCTTTTGACACTGTGGATCATGCTATTTTAAAGCATAGGCTTCTTTGTTTGGGACTGTCTAATGATGTTGTTTCTTGGTTCACAAATTATTTGAGTCACAGGACCCAGTGTATTAAATGTGACGGTCTGTGTTCTGAATTTTTGAATGTCCACAAGGGGTGCCACAGGGTTCAATATTAGGACCCTTCTGTTCATCATGTATATTAATGAATTAGGACAATATGTGTCTGACGCTAAAATGCATTTTTACGCTGATGACACAATAATTTACTGTTTGGATTGAACCCTGTTAAAGCTGTAGAATCTCTGCAGAAAGCTTTTTATGTGGACCAGCACACATTTCTGCAGCTGTTGGCTCCCAATGCTGCCTAGCGACTGGAAAGAAGCTACTGGAAACACACAGGAGAGTGGGTTCGGCCCATGAGTCCGACAACCCATTAGTCTGACATCTCATTATTCCGAAAATGTCTCATAGAGTAGGGTTAAAAAATAGTCCACTGACCTTAAGGTTGGGGCCAGTGGTTGTATATGGCTCTCTAATCCACCACACAACTGGGTTGGACTAATGGCACCTCTGCTCAATGGTAAATTTTCGGAACAATGAGACGTCGGACTAATGGGTTGTCGGACCAATGGCATAGCACCAGGAGAGCGGCACGATTTATGCAAATACAGAGC
Organism: Neogobius melanostomus; assembly: GCA_007210695.1. Classification (NCBI taxonomy): domain Eukaryota; kingdom Metazoa; phylum Chordata; class Actinopteri; order Gobiiformes; family Gobiidae; genus Neogobius; species Neogobius melanostomus. The sequence goes on from VHKM01001207.1 coordinate 57,664, forward strand.
CATTCCAGCGACCACCAACCACAGAACAAGATCTGACAGACACCTGTGCGTAATTGGCTCATGCACTTCAGCTGCATCTCAAACCCCACCTCACATGCTCCTTCACAAGGGGGGCTGGTAAAGGAAGTAGAACAAGCTGAGCGAAGGAAAGCGAAATATTTTTGCTTGGTGTGACTGCACGATGAGAGAGACTGCGCAAATCATATGATGCAAGCAAACAGACAGCTACGCATCTCCGACAAAATGAAGAAAAGTAAAGGCCCTTTTATACTTCAGCGACAACTCCTCACTTAAGTGCTGGACGAACGTCCATCTACCAAAACCTTGAGCTCTTTGGGATCATGTCCACCTCTCATCTCACACAGAATATGTGAATATGATGACACATGGCCACATTAGGATGGCAAATCAGTGGGTAGTGTTTGTTGCGATGATATACTCAACAAAAAACGTAACACTTTAGTTTTCGCTCTCGTTTTTCATGGGGTGAACTAAAAGTCATTCGTAATTTTGAGACAAAGCAAACTTCCTGACATCGTTGTGTGCCACAGCATGGAGTATGTGCACTCCACTGTGAACATCAAAGAAATAATATGTATCAATGAGTAGATACAAATATAAAAGTAATTGAGAATCTAGGGAAGACATTTAGTTGCCACTAGGGGGAGCTATAGGATCAATTTACAATTTATTAATTAAGGAAGAGTGTTGCTTCCAACTGCTTCCAAGCAGTTGTCAACCGTTCCAAGCAGGGACAACTGCTTGGAACGGTTATTCTATTGCTCAAAATACATTAAGAGTATTAGGAGTAGGAGTAGGTGAGCTATGGATCTGTTGAGAGGGTTTTGACTGAGAATCTACTACAAACCCCTAAATAAAGCAGAAAACAGTTCCATGTTAATGATTTAACCTGGTCATTAAATATCTGTGCTATTTGTTTTAGATAAAAGGCCTACAGTCATTATACCTTAGTCTAGACTGTGTGGACAAAGTCCCAAAGAGAAGGTGAATAATATTGTCAACACTGTAACATCCGGTCCCTCCAGAATGATCGTCCACAGACTGAAGCCTCGTGTCCTTGCTGCACTTGCAGTCAGAATCCTGTAAAATGAACACCGGTTTTAGTAAAATGATAAGAACTGTGTGATTTTGGAACATCACTGAGGTTAAAAGATACATAATAATATAACATTAACATATATCCTATTTTTACATGAGCAGAATGACGAGGACAGGAGTGTGATGTCTCGGCAGTTAAAAATAAAGCAAAATCAAATGCAGGAAAACAAAGTAAAATATTTTCAAAGTTTAAAAATTCAAGTCAGTCATAATAAATATTGTTAATTTTATGTGTTTGCATAATGTTGAATACATAAAATAAAACTGTACCTTTTAATAAAGACGCAGCTCTCAGCACTGGGTAAATCACCTTTTCTTGATTTTTGCACAACTCCTCTGTAAATTGCTGCTGCACTTAATTGCGTCCGGTGTGGGCCAGTGTTCTCCAAAATAGTTTGGGATTTACTGTGGACAGCAAAGGGATATTTTAAGTTTTACATGAGAATTCAGAAACTCTTTGAGCCTGATAACAGAGTTTGTTTGACTATAAGAGTGTATTTCAGTGGTAATTTATTTTCAACATCATACAAAATATGGAATACCTACAACATCAGTCACCTGAAAGAGAGAGAACACAATGAATATGTTTAGATTAAAGAAAATAAAAGACATACAGTAAGTCAAAAATGTTGTATGTTATCAGCTTAGTATATTTGTTTCTGAAACCAAGCATAAAGGAAACAGATCTTTAAAAATAATTCCCCTCCACCTGTTAACGGAGCTCAATTGTGAAGATCCAGACCCGAGTACGAGGGTATAGTAAAACCAGGCTAGTTCTGCACTTACACAGCACATGGTGCAGTACAAACCGACTGGAGTGCTCCATATCACCACCTAGCGTCCTGGCATGGTATAATGCTAAAACCTCCGTAGAGTTTACTTGAAACGGTCCAGTGCTGATCAAAGCCCTTTCCAAGTGTGGTGTCTAATCAGGCTCTATATACTATGTTTTTGCAAGTAAGATCAATTTTTTGAGAAAAAGTAATATTTAAAATGTATATCCTTGTACGCTCAAAGTTTGCATTTACAGTGCATTGGCTCCTTGTGAAACACATAATTCATTTAAAAATATTGTTCAAGTTTTGAATGGGAGGGCTCCTCCGTACATTTCTGAGCTTCTGTCTGCTCATTCTCCAAGCAGAAAAATTAGGTCGGCTAACAAATTTCTATTAGATTGAGGAGGGAAAGAAAAAACAAATTTAAACAATTTTGGAATGTTTACAATATGTGGGAAAAGTGTAGGGGTATCAATACTTTCCAGATGCACCATATGCTAACTAGTATCGATACTCGTTAGCCAGTATACATAGTCAAGGTCAAGGTTTATTTATATAGCACATTTTAAAAACAGAGTACTGCCCAAAGGGCTTTCCATATTCAGTGCAAAAATACAGACACACAAAAAAACTAAGTAGTGCAACAATGTACAAAAATAAACTGCAGCATAATCAAATGTCTAGCTCAGCTTGAATTAAAATTAAAAGCCAGTGCAAAGAGACGCGTTTTCAACAATGACTTGAAATTGTCAACAGAGGAGGCCAATCTGACTGCCAGAGGCAGAGAGTTCCAGAGTTTAGGGCCAGCAATGGCAAAGGCTCGGTCTCCTCTACATGTACATACATGAAGAAAATCCCAGGTAGGCCATCTGTCTTCTGTACTAATGATTATAGTTGGAATGGAGACACTGGCTGGCAGCCATAACAAACAGACATGTTGTTTTAGCAGGTCATTATTACATATCCTTTATTTATACATGTAGTCTCTTGAGACTCAATGTGTCATTTGTAAGAGAAACCTGTTTGAGCAGTTTGAAAAAATCATTAAAACACACAGACAAGGAAACTGTGTCTATACAAGGAAGGGTATAGACCAGGCCTTCTCAAACTCCGGACTCAGGTCCGGATGCGGACCTCGCAGTGAGGTCCAGACCCCGGTGGCACCTCTGTGCTGTTAAGTCCAGTTGCAGCTTTGGCCTGTAGGGGCAGCGTATAAAGAGCTGCACAATCTGCTGGAATGGCGCTCCCTTTAGACCAGGGGTGCCCAAACTTTTTGTCTCCGAGGGCCAAAATGAAAAATTGGGCAATGTCAAACACGGCAATGTCAAACGTGAAACACATATAACTGCAAATTATAATAGTTACTTTATTTTTATTTTTATACATTTGCATTTGATTTTATCTATGCAAATAACATGCTATATTAAAACAAATGATAACTATGGCAAAAGCCTAGCTTTAGTTGAACAAAATCAACTGTTGTAGCAATATAGTGCACAATGTAAAAACAACAAGACCTATATCTACACCGTGGTGAAGTTGGTTGGATATTGGATATTCAACAGATATTCAGACGGGGAAGCGATGGGCCGTCAGTCGGCCTGAGAGGAGTGCGGAGCGGACATGTGCTCGTACGAGTCTCTCCGCCCATATTTAGGGACCGTCAACATTTTACAATACTCTAATTGTTCGCTATTATAAGTGGATATAAAAAAAGCTTAATGGCTAAATAATCCAATAAATTAATAAATACGTCAAAAACGTGAAAAGGGAAGATTGTCCATAGCGCAAAGCCATTCAATTTTAGTTTACATGTTTTAAACTTTTTAATCATTATTGTTTACAGTAAAATGTGTTTTGCTCAATAGCTTTAGAGAAATTTGACCCATAAAAAATAAATAAATAAATAAATAAATAAATATTACTTTAACCTCAGAGCCTTGGGGCTCAGCCATTTATTTTTGCTGAAACCCATGTACAGATTTTTAATCAATATTATTACAGTAAAATGTACTGGTTTTGCTCAATAGCTTTTAGGGCATTTGACCCAGCAACCCCAAACCACTATAAAATACTAGTACTCGCTTTGGGCTATGGGGCTCAGGCCATGAAATTCCACTTGGAAGCTATTACATTTGTTTTTCCAGAGAAAGTTGACTGTGGGTGCACTCTGCGTCTCTCACACGTATTGGCATCTTACTGTAATATTTCATCAATACAACTTTTGTGCCGGTGCGTAGAGTGCATTGTTTATGAAGGGCATGTGACCCAAGCTTTAGACCTAAACCCAGTTGGTCACACATGTCCAGAGATGAAAGCACAAACTCGGTAAAGCGGGATCATTCTTGCTTTCCGTTTCAAAGGCTTCAGTGAGCGCCAGTGTGTGCACGTTTACCCGCACCAATGAGGACAACAACGGTTTGTAAAAGTACACAGTTCATTTAGCATCAAATGTTGTGATTCGTTGCTCATGCTCATTTCAGTCTACTTCATTCCTAAAGAAAATAAAGTTCAAATAGACTATTTAAAAAGTTACCTCTTCAAACAGGTTTCCTCGCCTTTTTATTATTTCTTTAATAGTTCGCACTAGTCTTTACCAATGCACAGACCACTCTTCCTGGGGTCCATTCTCAGGATAAAAGCATCACTCTACAAAGTTAAAGCGTAATTTACAACACACATCATCAACACAGACATCCACATTCAATTCAATAGGCCTAACATGAGATTTCATTTTAAAATCCTTGTTTTAAAGACAGTTCAATCCTCTGGGCCCCCTGTACATTTGCCTTGTTTGTTATGTTATATTAATAATACTATTATCAATAATATAAAATGTTTTCCAATATTATAAACCAAACAGTGCAGTAAATGTTATTGAAATAACATGCAAAATATTAGTTTAGTTTATTTATTTGTTTATTTGTTTGAGCAGTTAACCTGCTCAAAGGGAGTGGGCTGAAGCCAAAGGCTTATAAGCGCCCACCCCAAAATAAAAATAATAACATTACATTTAATATTTACAAGGTAGCAAATCATAAACAAAGGAACATAGGGCAAAGTAACAATAAATGATGAACCAGAACAAAATAAAAACAACAGCAAAATAAAGAACAAAAGAATGTGCTACTTTTATGTTATAAAGGTGCATTAATACATATTATATTCTGAGATCTTGCTACTTCCCAGTTGTCATTACCATCCTCAATATGATTTAATTTGGGTTTAATTATCATTATTATTATATTTGTTTAATTGAGTTATTTGTGAAGTGTGATGTATGTAAGTGTGGTGCATTAAAAAGCAAGGGTGTAGAGCGGGCTAGTTGAAGAGGGCAGTAACTCCCCCTCAACAAACCCCCACCCAGCTGCCCTAACAGCTGATTTTGTAGATGATGTTCCTATGCTGAGTGGTGCATTAAAAGACAAGGTTTTGAGCCCATTGGGAGGGTCCCTCTCAACAGATTCATAACTTGCCTACCCTAATTCTCAATTTGTAAATTTGAGCAATAGAATGACAACCGTTCCAAGCAGCAACACTCTTCCTTGATTATAGAGGAAATACACATACTTGATCCTACTGCGCCTCCTAGTGGCAACGCATTTCTTGTTCTCTGTATATTTCAAAAGTCTTTTGTTTGTATTTATATTTGAACAGGTTGATATTTGGACTTCGTTTCAACTCCATTTCCAGTTTATTCCACAATTGTACACCATTAACTGTTGGGCTCAAACTTTTCAAAGTTGAGCTATGTTTCTGAGTCCTAAAGTTTAATTCGTCACGTAATTCATAACAACCAGTACGTTCTTGGAACCTTCTTTGTATTGGCCCGGTAACAGTTTGTATCTTGCTTTGTATAACATCTGTACAGTTTGGAACTCAACAATGTCACAAAACTTCATGATCTTTGATTTTAAAAATAATGAGTTTGTGTGGTCCAAAAACCCAACTTTATGAATTACTCGGATAGCTCTTTTTTGCAACAATACTATTGGTTTTAATGTGTTTTTATAAGTACTACCCCAAACCACAGTACAATAATATAAATATGGCAAAATCAGAGAACAGTATAGATATGTAGAGCTTTGATATTTAAAATGTGCTTTGCTTTTGCTATTACTGAAATGCTTCTAGAAATTTTCCTAGATATATATTTAATATGAGCTTTCCAAGTAATTCTGTCATCTATAATAACACCAAGGAATTTGATTTCATGCACTCGCTCTATGACAACACCCTCTATCTGAATTGCTTCCTGAGCATTGGAATTACGGTTGCCAAATATCATCATTTTACTTTTACTCAGATTTAGAGATAATTTATTTTGTTTGAACCACTTATTGACACTGTTGAGTTCCAAGTTAACAATCCGACACAGTTACTGTAAGTCGTCACCTGATAAACTTCCTGCTTATCAAGAGTGCAGACGTATCTCTGCTTGCTGCTGCCGCTTGCCTCTTTATTTGCTTTAAATCATTCTATTTTTGGGCACATGTCTTGGATATGATTTTATTCTCTTCTTTTAAGTGAACCAAGGCTTTTTACTCATTTTGATGCCATTTTTACAACTCATTTGACGAACCAGCGACGACAATCTTGTCAACATGGCTGAGGGAGGAAGGCAAACATCGTCTTGTGAAAGCTGTCGGATGTATCAACAAGAAATTTCCCTGCTACAAGACAAGATGTATGCTCTAGAGACGGAAAGAGGACTTAATGACACGCTCCCTGTGGAACCCGGTAAGAAGATGGAAAAAACTGATACTTGCAACCTAAAGCTAAACGATACCATAACATTTCCGAAACTAAACAGACAACTTGGTGCTAAGCCAAAGCAAAGACAACATGCTCGTAAAGATGCACCTGGAATAAAGTTAACAAACAGATTTTCAACTCTCTTAGAGGATGTGTATAACAAGCAGAAAATGTCAGAGAGAAACACAGAACAAGAAGTCAAAACAAAGATGAGAGAAAAACTGTGCCAAGTGTCACGGCCAGAGATACCCTGTTGCTTGGTGACGGAGCCATATCTGATCTCGTCCACACAAGAATTACTACAATCACTTATCCGTCTGCTACAGTTTCTGACATTATAGATGTTCTAAACAAGGAAATTATGAATAACCCTGGAATAAATAAACTTGTTTTACAGTGAGGAAAATAAGTATTTGAACACCCTGCTATTTTGCAAGTTCTCCCACTTAGAAATCATGGAGGGGTCTGAAATTGTCATCGTAGGTGCATGTCCACTGTGAGAGACATAATCTAAAAAAAAAAAATCCAGAAATCACAATGTATGAATTTTTAACTATTTATTTGTATGATACAGCTGCAAATAAGTATTTGAACACCTGGGTTTAGGTCTGGAGACTGGCTAGGCCACGCCAGAACCTTGATATGCTTCTTACAGAGCCACTCCTTGGTTATCCTGGCTGTGTGCTTCGGGTCATTGTCATGTTGGAAGACCCAGCCTCGACCCATCTTCAATGCTCTAACTGAGGGAAGGAGGTTGTTCCCCAAAATCTCGCAATACATGGCCCCGGTCATCCTCTCCTTAATACAGTGCAGTCGCCCTGTCCCATGTGCAGAAAAACACCCCCAAAGCATGATGCTACCACCCCCATGCTTCACAGTAGGGATGGTGTTCTTGGGATGGTACTCATCATTCTTCTTCCTCCAAACACGTTTAGTGGAATTATGACCAAAAGGTTCCATTTTGGTCTCATCTGACCACATGACTTTCTCCATGACTCCTCTGGATCATCCAAATGGTCACTGGCAAACTTAAGACGGGCCTTGACATGTGCTGGTTTAAGCAGGGGAACCTTTCGTGCCATGCATGATTTCAAACCATGACGTCTTAGTGTATTACCAACAGTAACCTTGGAAACGGTGGTCCCAGCTCTTTTCAGGTCATTGACCAGCTCCCCCGTGTAGTTCTGGGCTGATTTCTCACCTTTCTTAGGATCATTGAGACCCCACGAGGTGAGATCTTGCATGGAGCCCCAGTCCGAGGGAGATTGACAGTCATGTTTAGCTTCTTCCATTTTCTAATGATTGCTCCAACAGTGGACCTTTTTTCACCAAGCTGCTTGGCAATTTCCCCGTAGCCCTTTCCAACCTTGTGGAGGTGTACAATTTTGTCTAGTGTCTTTGGACAGCTCTTTGGTCTTGGCCATGTTAGTAGTTGGATTCTTACTGATTGTATGGGGTGGACAGGTGTCTTTATGCAGCTAAAGACCTCAAACAGGTGCATCTAAATGTAGGATAATAAATGGAGTGGAGGTGGACATTTTAAAGGCAGACTAACAGGTCTTTGAGGGTCAGAATTCTAGCTGATAGACAGGTGTTCAAATACTTATTTGCAGCTGTATCATACAAATAAATAGTTAAAAATTCATACATTGTGATTTCTGGATTTTTTTTTTAGATTATGTCTCTCACAGTGGACATGCACCTACGATGACAATTTCAGACCCCTCCATGATTTCTAAGTGGAAGAACTTGCAAAATAGCAGGGTGTTCAAATACTTATTTTCCTCACTGTACATGTTGGTGCTGTTGACACAAGAAACGGAGAGTCTGAAGTCCTGAAAGAAAAGTTTAATAAACTTTTTGAAAGACTTGATTGTCTAGACAAAGACTCGATACAAATTTTCATCAGTGGACCTATCCCAAACATCGACGGGAGAATAAACAAATTCTCCCGGCTGTTTCAGTTGAATACATGGCTGTCCAAAGTCTGTGAGTCAAGAGGACTGTATTTCATAGAGAACTTTAATCTTTTCTGGAAACGCGACGATCTGTTTAAAGGAAATGGACCACATTTGAGCAGAGGTGGAGTGAGACGACTGACGGAAAATCTCCTCCATGCTCTGCAAAATCAGTGGAGGCCTGAGCAACAAGAGAGAGCAGAGAGGAGCATGAGAAGAGCTCCTGGCTCACCAGCAAAGGTTTCGCCTGCATCCCCAATAAAAGATTCAGTCGCAGTTGCATCATCTGCACCTACAGTAATGGACTCAGCCACAGTTGAGGATCCAGCCACAGTTAAGGAATTAGCTGCACCGGAAAACATCTCAACCATAGCAGCGGCGCCACCGGCATCTGCATCTCCGGGGAAAAGCTCAACTTCAGCACCAACTGCATCTATAGTAAATGATTCAGCCGAAGGAGCACTTTCATCAACTCCACCACAGGCCTTGAGCCCGACTGGTACATCTACACCCTCCAGAGATTTTTCTGAATCATTCCCATCACCAAAGTCACCTATGGGATTTCCCAGCCATTTTGAAGCCTTGATAAAACAAGGGATTCAAATGACTCCCTCACTCCAGTCATGTCAAGACCAAGGCTTTCATCCCCGAAGAAGTATCATGCCCCTCCCCCACCTCCGATTTCCAGCAGCTTCACTGCTGCTGTCTAGGACATTAAGGGCCTCTGCGTTGCTACCATGCATAGCAAACTCAAAACCAACCAGAGGTCCACAGAGGGAGTGTGTTCTTCTGAAACAATTAGTACAGCCAAACAACATAGATTAGATAAGAGGGCAACAGTCAGACCGTCCAATCAAAGAACTCTAATCCATATCCCTTGCAAAAAGATTCCATCCACTCAAACACAGATAAATCTCAAACATGCTGTACTCAATGCCAGATCGTTAAAAAACAAGTCCTTTTTAATAAATAGTTTTATTTCCGCTTATAATCTAGATTTTATGTTTTTAACTGAAACATGGCTTGACAAAAACACTGGTAACGCAGTTTTGATTGAGTGTAGTCCTTCAAATTTCAATTTTGTGTCTGAAACACGCCAAAACCAGAGGGCGGGGGTGTCTGTGCAATATTCAGGGACAATATAGTCATCCACAAATTGTCATTTGGGGTTTTTGTATCATTTGAGTATGTGTCTTTCAAAATGGAATAAAACAATCTTCCATTCTTTATATGACTATTTACAAACCACCACAGAATTGTTTTATCGAAGACTTCACTGAATTACTTTCATTTATATGCACTGATTTGATTGTTTAGTCATTTCAGGTGATTTTAATGTGCATGTGGATGTGACCAATGACAGGCATGCAAAAGAACTTAATGCTGTTCTTGAAATGTTTGGTTTAACTCAGCACGTGAGTGAGGCAACCCACAACAAAGGTCACACTCTAGATCTAGTTATTACAAAAGGTGTTAATATATCAAATGTGAATGTTGTTGATGTTGCTTTATCTGATCATTTTTGTGTCTTCTTTGACTTGTATGTTACACCCAAACCAGTGGTTGGGCCTGGAGTTATTCAAAGAAGACACATAAATGATACAACAGGGACACAGTTTATGGAAATGATCAGATTTGAAAATCCTCCATGTTCAAATGTTGATAATCTGTTGGACTCTTATACATCAAGCGTCTTAAATGTTTGGATACTATTGCTCCTGTCAAGGTTAAAATGGTTAACAATAGACAAAAGGCACCTTGGAGAAGTGAAGATTCGGTCAGGGCACAGAAAAGGGAGTGCCGAAAAGCCGAAAGGAAATGGCGCAAGTCAAAGCTCCAGGTTCATTGTGAGATATACAAAGAAGTGCTTTGTGAGTTCAACCAGTTTTGCGTGGAGAAAGGGAGAAATACTTCTCTAAAATCATCGCAAACTGCAGAAACAATTCTCGTGTTCTGTTTCCACAGTAAACAGATTAACTAACCCTCCAGTTTCACTGCCCTTAGAACTAATCTCTACATCTAAGTGCAATGAGTTTGCAATATTTTTTTATGACAAAGTCCAAGGTATAAAAAATGCCATAATTTCCACAACACAAATAGCAACCTTGCCACCAGCTAGACACCTTGAGCTGACACATTTCACTCCTGTTACTGACAAAACAATCGAAGAGATTATCTCCGGTCTGAGTTCATGTACATGCTGCCTTGATGAATTCCCCACTAGATTTCTGAAGTCTGTGCTGACCAGCTTGTTACCACAACTTGTTCAGTTAGTTAACATCTCATTTGAGACTGGAGCATTTCCAAAGGCCTTGAAAACCACGGTCATTAAGCCTCTTCTAAAGAAGAGCAGCCTTGATCCCAAGGTACTGAACAACTACCGGCCCATATCAAACCTACCGTTCTTAGGAAAAGTCCTAGAGAAGGTAATATATCAACAGCTCACTTACTTTCTCCTATCTAACAATGTGTTTGATACTTTCCAGTCAGGATTTAGGCCCCACCACAGCACTGAGACAGCTCTGATCAAGGGGACAAATGATATTCGTATGAACACCAACGCAGGTAAGGTCTCAGTTTTAGTTCTGCTGGACCTGAGCGCTGCCTTGACACAGTAGACCACGGATCTTACTTCACAGGTTAGAAAACTGGGTGGGAATCTCTGGTACTGCTCTAAACTGGTTCAAGTCCTATCTCGAGGATAGGACGTACTTTGTCGAAATTGGCAACTGTGTCTCAGACAAAATTCCATGACCTGTGGAGTCCCCAGGGGTCAGCTAATAACCAGCAACAATGTGTCGTACCACAACTACGCAGATGACACTCAGATCTACGTGTCACTGACGGCAGGTGAACATGGGCCTGTAGATACTCTCTGTCACTGCATCGAACAGATCAGTTTGTGGATGCAAAACAACTTTCTCCAACTAAATTCAGACAAAACTGAGATCATTGTCTTTGGCCCACAGACACAAAGACAAAGTGTTATCAGTCACCTTGAGTCTCTCGCTCTGAAACCAAAAAATCAGGTTAGAAATCTAGGAGTAATCATGGACTCAGACCTGAACTTAAACAGCCACATCAAAGCATAACGTCATCAGCTTTTTACATCTGAAGAACATTGCTAAGATCAGAGAAATAGTGTCAAAACCAGACTTAGAGAGACTCATCCATGCATTTGTCTCCAGCAGGTTAGACTACTGTAACGGCCTGCTCACTGGCCTTTCTAAACGAGCTGTTAGACAGCTGCAGAACATCCAGAACGCTGCTGCTCGAGTCCTGACAAGAACAAGGAAATACGACCACATTAGTCCAGTACTCCGGTCTCTGCACTGGCTTCCTGTCACTCAGAGAATAGAATTTAAAACAGCTCTGATTGTGTACAAGTCTTTTCATGGTTTAGCACCAAAGTACATCTCTGACATGTTAGAGCCGTATGAACCATCTCGGGCCCTGAGAACTTCAGGGAGGGGTCTCCTGGTGGTTCCCAGAGTCAATAATAAACACGGTGAGGCTGCATTTCAGTTTCATGCAGCTAAAACCTGAACAGTCTTCATGAGGATGTGAGACAGGCCTCAACTCTGACAATGTTCAAATCCAGGCTGAAAACAGCTCTTTTTACCCGTGCATATGAAAACTGAAAGTATTTTATCTGCGCTCTTGACTTTTACTGTCATTGATTAACTTTATGTTGATGTTTTATTGATTGATTTATCTGTTTTCTTGTAATTTATCTTCTGCAACTGTGAAGCACTTTGAATTGCCTTGTGTATGAATTGTGCTCTACAAATAAACTTGCCTTGCCTTGCCTTGCCTTACTTATTCCCTTAATATCCTGAGGCAGCATATCTCGTGTGAGATGGATCGGTTTATACATAGGCAAAGTAAGTGACATTTGATCGCCCTTTCGCCTCTCAGCAGTGTTTCTTAAAAGTGCGTACTTATGGCAGCTATAGCTATAGTTTACGTGGAGGAGCGCAATCCTTGTGGTAAGTAAGAGGTCTGTGTGAGGTCCATATTGGCTACCTGTCGCTGTGCCACGCTGGCTTGGTGGACTATATCAATCAATCAATCAAACTTTATTTATAAAGCGCTTTTCATACCGAAAGGTATCACAAAGTGCTTTACAGATAACATTTTAAACAATACGCCCCACATCATACATCCACACACACACACACACACACACACACACACACACACACACACACACACACACACACACACAATATCATTAGGACTAAATTAATAAATGTCAGTTAAAAGCTAAACTAAAAAGGTGGGTCTTGAGCCTGCTTTTAAAAACATGAACGTTCTCTGCGTTCCTGAGCTCCTCCGGCAGGTCGTTCCAGAGGTGAGGGCCATAATATTGGAAAGACGCCTCGCCATGAGTCTTTCTGTTGACTTTAGGAATAACTAGGAGACCCCTGCCAGAGGAGCGCAGGGACCGCGAAGGTTCATAAGGTAAAGTATTCTGAAAGATAAGAAGGACCAAGACCATTAAGACATTTAAAAACCATTAAAAGAACTTTAAAATCGATCCTGAAACACACGGGGGAGCCAATGCAGCGACTCTAAACCGGTGTAATGTGGTCCCGCCTCCTGGTCTTTGTCAGGACACGAGCTGCTGAATTTTGTAAAAGTTGTAAACCTGAGATACTCTTTTTGGGAAGACCAGAGAGCAGGGCATTGCAGTAGTCCGATACGACTGGTGATAAAAGCATTAGCGTCTCCGTGTTGGCCCGAGAGAGAATGGGGCGGACTCTGGCTATGTTCTTTAGATGGTAAAAACCTAATCCTTTGTGATATTCTTATGTGTGGATATTAAAGTCAGCTGCAGAGTCAAAAATCACACCCAGGTTTCTTCACCTGTGGGGAAAGGATTAAAAGACAATGACTGGTAGTTTTGGGTAAAAGTTTCTCTCTCATGGGCCTAGGACCGATGACTAAAACAAAAACTTCAAGTTTGTCCTGGTTAAGCTGGAGAAAGTTTTCTGCCATCCAGGATTGATAATCTAAAATGCCAGTTAAAAGTGCATCCATTGGCCTGTGTCATCAGGAGACATGGAGATGTACAACTGTGTACACAGCAACTATGAAAGTTGACTCCATGTCTCCTGATGACATAACCAAGAGGGAGCAATACCAAGGGTTTAAATAGCACTGGCCTAAAATCGAACCCCTGGGGCACGCCACATGTAATTGTATGGACTTAGAGGAGCAAGGTATCCACAACTCAACCATGAATGTCCTGTCTGTGAGGGTAGGATGTAAACCATTTGTGGGACAACACCAGAGAGGCCGATGGTGTTTTAAACGAGTTAAAAGAATAGTGTGGTCAGATGTATCAAAGGCAGCGCTCAGATCCAGTAGAACCAACACTGTGACCTTCTGCTGTGGAGTTCATAATATTAATCTAAGATCATTAACAATCTTTAAGAAGGGCCGTCTCGTGCTGTGGTTTACCCTAAAGCCCAGACTGGAAATTTCTCAAGGACGTTTATCTGCAGTAATAAAATCATTAAGTTGGATGAAGACAAGTTTTTCTAAGATTTGCTTAAGATGGTAATTGGAATACCGTCTAATTGTTAAAACATTACAGTCCAATTGCTCTTCTTTCAGTAGAGGCCTCAACACCGCCCCTTAAAGGCAGCAGGGAAGACCCCAGTCTGGAAGAGAGCATCATCAATGTTTAAAAGTTCGTGCTTAAAAGATCAATAGAAGTTTTAAAAACGGGGTTGAGAAACCGGGTCTAAAAGACAACGTGGTGGCCTCATGAGGAGAAAACCTTTAATCAAGCATCTCAAGCATTAACCTGGACAAAAACTGTGCAGTGTTTCTTTTGGACAAGTAGACAACGCAATGTATTTAAACTGTGTTACTTTTGGGTAGATAAAATATTACATCTGATGGTGTCTATCTTTCCCCTGAAGTGGTCTGGCAAACGCCCTCACAGAGAGCATCTGTGGGGATTTAAAAGGAGGTTTGGTTAAAATCAGGATTTAAACGTATTCTATTGTTGAGAATAGGATTTTGGGGTTGTTTTTGTGGTTGGTGATGATTGTGGAAAAGAATTTAATTATTTGCATTTCTTATTGCTGTATTGTAGGTCTTTGTTGAGGCACGAATATTTGAAATGTATTGTTATTTTGAATTTCCTCATCTCCTCTCGCTTCCCTGCAATTTCTTCTTGAGTGCTTCAGCTCCTCGTTTCTCCAGGGGGGGAGGGATTTGATTAATCTTTTTAAGTTTGATGGTGCAACTTGCATCCGAGGCGATGAAGTAGTTTACGGTTAAAATTTCCACAATAAAATCGCGTTAAGCAAGTAAATCACAGGGGAATTTGGTTTGTAAAGCATCATATTATTGCCACCACTTCAGGGGTCAAATTTCGTTTACTCAACAGTTTTTTGCCGAGATTCTCGCTGGATAAACCGGTGACATTAAAAACATACACAGTAATGGTCAGAGACGGCCAAGTCGATAACAGAGGACACAGTAGTGGACAGGCATACGTGATGACCAGTCCAGACTGTGCCCTTTCTCGGAGTTGGCTGTGTGACGTGTTGGGTGAAATCCATATAATAAAGGTACATTTAAAAACCTCCGCAGTATGGGTCTAAAACGTTGTCTATGTGTAGATTAAAATCACCGGTTAAAATGATCTTATTAAGGAGGTATGTAAAATAGATAGAAAGTCTGAGATTCATTAATAAAAAAGGGGACACTTTTTTGGGCGGTCTTAGATTGTGACACATAAAAATCGGGGGAGTTATTAAAAATAATTGCGTGGTGGCTCAAACTCGTGTAATTGATCGATAAAATGGGTTTGGGTGGCAAGAGTGTTTTATGCTTATAGAGGCAGTGCCACCTCCCCTTTTCCATTTCTGGTTGAGGCACTGCTTAAATATAGGTGGAGAGGCCTCAGCAAGAACGGCATTCGCATCCACACGCCCAAGCCAGGTTTTCAGTTTAGAAACAAACAATCAAGAAATATTATCTAAAATCAAATCATTTACAATAAGACTTATTCGACAGAGAGCGACATTTATTATGAGCCAATGTTCACTGTGGTAGGGACTGAGTATATAAGGAACTATGTGATGAACTGAGCTTTGGTGATAGGGTCTGAGGTTATTAATATTCAGCTGCGAGTAGTCTTACCATTTGTGGCGCATCTCTGTGATAAAAACAGGAATATCCGTTATGGTGGTGTTGGGGTGGGAAAGACCTTCATGCTGCGGATTCTATGATAAGTTGAATGTTTCTGTGAGAACAGGTGGATCGGTAAGTTGGGGTGTAGTTCTGTCCTTTTTGAAAAAGTTCCCAGGCCTGTTTAAAAAATGTTAAGATTGTCACTGTATGGTATGTTATTTATCGTGCAGTAGTTTCTTTAAAAACCAAATGGAGCAGCCTCGCTCTACCTAAATTTTCCATCCCCCAAACGGGGCGCAGGAGATGGTCCAGAACGATACAAGTTTTATTGTTGTTTTTAATGGTGTTTGATGAGTGAAATGGAAGTTCTTGGTTGAAGTTTTTCTGACTGCTGAAGTTTGAGGTCGTTGGTACCCATACGGCGTGATTACTACGTTGAGACGGAAGGAGATTATGGAGGATATTTGGGGCAGCGTTATTGATGTTCCTGCACGAGAAGCACCTGGTGGGCAGGAGGTGGGGGCGTTATCACCTCCACGTTGCGGACATGGACGTTCCCACCAGGATCTGATGGATTGGCTTCACCGTAGATGATCCCGGCTACGAGTCCGATCCACATCCACAGCGGAGGAGCGCCCTCCTGTGGTCCGTCCGCGGCGCCCGAACGGAGCAGCAGACCAGGTGTCCTCTCCCTCCCGGTCACTATGTCCAACGTGCCCGAGAGGAGGCGCCAGTGCTCGGACTCGAGGTGCGGGAGGAGGCGCGCGGTCTTCGGCTGCGTCTGTACTGCACACTCACATGTTTGCAGGCAGCGCAGGTTCCGAAACTGAGTCTCATGGCAGTATGCAATATGAGGTATTGATCCCGTCCTTGTAACCAGGAGCTGGGGTGTAGAGCGCACTACCGCGGCTCTGACCGAAGCTGGGGGTTCACTGAAGCCTGTGAGAGTCCTGGAGGGGGCGTCCCGACTGAGTAAGACTGGGCAGAGGAGAAAATTCTCGTTGTCCCAGATGTTGAATCTATTTGCCAGCGTTATGGCTAATCGGCGGGAATGGGAGCCAACGCCTTACAGGAGCTTTGCTGGCTGGCAACAACTATCCAATTTTTCTGACTTCCCTCCGTGGATCGAACTAGTTGGAGCTTTAATGGCTTAGCACCGCTTGGAGCCAGTAAGTTTGGCTGCGAGGGACACACCGGCCTGATGAACGTGGACAGGTAGCATTGGAGTGTGATGAGACGTTACCAGGGAAAGAATGCGCCGTGTCAGCGAGCTGCGCACTAGTGGGACTGGTTTGAGTTTACCCCGATTATCTTCCTCAAGTCGCTTTTCCTCCTGGATTTTGAACAGCAATGAATCCTTGCCTCCAGATCAGCAAAATCTTTGGCTCAGACCAGCACAGTACCTGCAAACTGGGCGTGGAGTGAGTCGTTGTGCCATTAGCTAGCCGCCGGTTAGCACAAGTCCCACGCTGGCGATTAGCACAAGTCCACACTTGAGGTAGAATTGTTTTAAAAGTTGTGAATGTAATAGATCCAGTAAAAGCAACGTTAAAAACGTATGGGGAACCCCGAGGTTTAAGAAAGAAAGTTTTGTAAAATCAGCTAAACTACGTTGTGTACGAGCACGTCTGAGCTGTCAACGAAAACGCCAAACAGCATTCGACACTGGTGTCGAAGTCTCATGGCGCATGCGTGTCAAACACTGCTTCAAAACAAGGTTTAAACCGTGCATGTACGTGACTGGATCTAAAACGTTTCAGAAACGCCTGTTTGCAAGTGTTTTCACTAAGGGGCACCCGTGCCGAACGCATGTTGATTGACAGGAGTTTTCCAATGAACCACAGAAAGCGCACCTGTCCCTAACTATCTCCCATAAAGTTTAAAAGATCAGCACACTCTGTCCCTTGTAGGCCGCTGTATCGTGAGCTGTATCGTTCAGTTCGTTCCGACAAACGGGGCACCTAACTTTTTCTTTTGGTTCAATATATTCAACGTTAATAAAGGAATCCAAGCAAAAAGTTCTCCATGCATTATACCTGCAGTTAATGAGAAAGTGTAATTTTATTGGCGCACTATATTCACTGCAATATTGAGTAGTAAAACGGTTGAGCCTCGATTTTCAACCAATCAGCATCCGAGAATTCACGTAGGTCCTAAGCCAAAAATCACGCAATATACTCACCTCCGCATGTAAACAAACATGGAGGGGACGGAGCAAGCACATCTTCATCTGAAGATCAGCTCGATTAACACTCTAAATGAATTCTTTGTGTCGGAAAAGATGGCGGGAAAGGTCAGCAGCCCTTTACTGAAAGTCCGATGGGAAATAAAGCAATGTGCGAAGGAATGGCTCAAAACGTCGGCCACACGGAGCTAGCATTGCTAATAAACAGTTGCCGCTCTTGGACAAACCGGTCTCAGATAATCCCAACAAACTACGGGTTTTCACATGCTGCTATCGGCGTTTTATAGAAATAAAACGCTTAACTTGTGCCACTAAAGGTCAAGAAGATAAGACAGAACGGTTGAAAAGAACCCCGGTTGAAGGCTCTGAACTTCTCTTTAACCAGAGAGCTCAAACAGTGGCTCAAATCGGGCCAAACTTTTGTTCCCATTTAAATGTGCCTTATCTTGGTTTAATAATGTGGTTTTATTGTAACTTTATCTTTGTAACCTAAAAAAGCCCCCTATGGAAGGTGTTGAAATTAGCACATGTGCTATAACACAACGCATTCTTGGTTTCATCCAATGTAATTGCTAATGTCCATATTAAATAAAGAAAGATGAAACTGTTTAGCCAAAAGAGGCTGCGTTTCCAAGTACAGCTTGAGAGTTACCCCTGCAACAACAACCACTTTCAAAGCCACCAACAAGAGTTGCAGTTTTTAATGAAAAACTTTTGAAAATGATTGCTTTTTTTTTAAATAATGCGTCCTACTGAAAAGCACACTATGGGACCTACCATTTCCACATATAACATTTTCAGATTAGATTTTATGAACATAATAAATCTCCAGATAAGTTTCAAACATCTTTTATTTTGTTGTTGTTTTGGGTTATAAGCATCAGCTGCAGATCAAGTGGTATCTTGACATATGGACGAAGCCTTGACTTCAGTATTGCCTGTTAGAGCCTTGTAATTCATTAAATGTAAGAACCTTCTAATGCAGTGGTTCCAACTTTTATCTTGAAGCCCCTCCTCGCGCATGCTGTAGTCTCAGTACAAAAAAAAATAAACAGAAAATATTTTATCAGATGACACATTTTCTAAATTAGATGTTTTAGAACCTGTACTTCTGGTTCTCCGTTGTGATATTAACCATTTCCATTTGTGCAAATTTATGACCTGACCCTCTGACCCAGACAAGCTCTGGCCCCAACTTTTTCGTCCCACGGAGCCCCAGTGGGAAGGCCTCACTGTTCTACACACCCTCTAGCCAGGCAAGGAGGCTTACAAAAAGTTCTTGTAGTGTGGGTCCTGTAGAAGACTCCTCTTCTGATGTAGAGTGTAACTCCTGAACTACAGGTCCTTGTTCAAAGTGTTCAAGCGACACAAGTTTCACTATTATTTCCTTCAATTTTAGACGGTGATAGGAGGAAAAGCAGCTTTGAATCCTTGGACGTCAGAACCTGAATGAAAAAAAAGTACCATTAAGTTCATTGTATGTTGGTAAACCTTATATTCCAATTAGTTTTTTTTTAATTTATTTATTACATCGACAGTTTTTGGGGGCCATATGAGTAGATTATTAGTTAAAAAATAAAGTCCAGTATCTGGGATGATAGGTGATTGTGGAACTTGAAACCGCATCCTCCCTTTTTCCTACGCACTACAGTCAAAATGCGTGTTCCCTCGAGAGGAAAGGTCTGTCCTAAACAGACCCACAGCAAGCAGAAGAGACTTTTTCACGACAACCGGAAGTAGCGCGTACTAGCGCCAGTCACTTCCTGTCTTCAGCGGGTCTAAGGGATAGGCACCTGTTCAACAAGTCGCTTAATTTTGCCCACTTTCGTTCGCTATGATTGGAGGTAATCGCTTGTCACATGTCAGGTGGGCAGGCTGTGAGAATGGGCTCTAATTTAATATTCATGTTTTTTGTACCTGAAACAACGTAAAAGGCGCTGGGTTGGACTGACTAAAGGGACACAGCTAGCCTGAACTGCGTCAGTGAGATGGGCCGATATAATTTGCTCAGCACACCCACAATTGTCTCAGTAATGGCTCATATCTTGTTCTACCGTGGTAAGTGTTCTGACAGCTGTTTTTGCAGTTTTTTAGTTCAGATGTGTATTTTCATGTTTAGGTCTTGTTTTTAGCCCTGGTTTAGCTCGTGTTCAAAGCTGCTAAGGCTAAGGCTGTTTAGCTTTCAGGCTACGTACATTTAAATACATACTTTTCTCAAATTCTATCACCTCCAAATACTTTGTCTCACTGTGACTCAAGTAACTATCATTTTTTTGAGACAGTATTGAGAGGGAAAAAAAGAATTAAGCCACAAGAACACATGGCTAATTATGCATAATTGACAAAGTCATGCTAAGTCCACTAGCTGCTCCAATTCCGTGAAAGTCCTGCTTCCAGTCAATTGTACATTTATCCTAAATGAAGGAATCACAAAGATAACTCAAAGTATGTCCCTCAACCATGTTTAGAGGTTTAGTTTTAGCACATGTATAGACCAGAGCCGCCTCCACCATTTACTACCCCAAGGCATATATTTTCCTGTTTTGAAAACAGTTTGATTGGAAATAACCAATTGTTTCTTAATCAGTATAAGATGCAGGTATTCTTACTAAGTAATAATTATTTGTATTCATGCAGGTCAATCAGCAAAGGAATCGATGCATTTGGGGTCAACTTTGAAGAGCAGAAGGTGGAGAGAACACAATGTTAACACTAATCGTAAGTCTGTCACACCAGTACCACATATTGACACTTATTCAATCAAAAATATATATGTTTTTAATATTATTTGAGACCTCAACATTTACCATGTGTACTTTAATTACACACAGTGACATTTGTTAACCAATGATCTAAATGCAGTGGTGAAAAATAAATTAACTGTGCATTTTTATGTGCTTTTAATCTGTTTTACTCTGCAACATTTCAAGCAAATATCTGTACAGTGTACTGTAATTATTTTGTCAAACTGAAAATTTTTAATCTAAAAGTATCTTTTTAAGCTGGTTGCACTATTATTTGTAGAAAAGGTGGACAATAATAAAAGCTTAAGTATTTTGATAAGAAACTAAAAACTCCCAACAAACAAATCTCATGATTTTCATCTGATAGCTGAGCCAGCATCAAAAATTAAAGGAAACCTTGTGTACTTCTGTTATCACTGCCCTGACAGTGTTGTGACAACATGGTGATGTTCAGAAGAACGCAATACAATGCTTATTGCTTCAGGTTATTAGTAACATTTAGAAAAAAAACGTGTCAATTGTCCCGTCGTTGTAAGGATTTAATTATGCATTGTAAAATGTTTTCTTAACAGATCTTTTAAGATGGAGTCTGCAGAGCAATGAAGGCGAGGCCACAGCAGAAGGAACGAGCGATGAAGAGCTGGAGAGAATGCAAAGACCGCGTTAT
>VHKM01001208.1:0-51268 GCA_007210695.1 Neogobius melanostomus
AAGCAGGAAGTCCACCTTTGGTCTGTTGGGGATTTTAAGCAGTGAGCTCAATGGAGCTCACATATCTCCAAACAAAGGAGGTGTTGCTGGGAGCCACAGGGGAAGGAAGGGCTCAGTTGGACCTTTTCCAGCCCCTTCTCATCCATGGCCACAAAAGGTGGAGCAGGTGGACTGTTTTATGTTAAAATTATTGGGGGATAGAAATAGACAGGAACTGTCCTTTGGGCATCACGCAGACTCTGTTTTTAAAAGGCACACCAGCGTCTCCACCTCCTCAGAAAGTTGAGATCTTTTAATAATTAACAAGACATTTATCTTTGGTTGTACACTTCTAACTCTTGAAATCATTCTTACATACAACATCTCTCCTGGTTCAACTTTCTCACCGTTAAAACACAAAACAAATCAATATAATAGTAAACCACGCCAGTAAGATTCCACTTCAAACCCCTCCCAGACCCCACTCTGCGAAAGTACAGGCGAATCGGTGCGGGAGGAGAGGAAAGCCACTTCATCACTGAAGATGCCACACAGTCCTACATCACTCCTTCTCCTGCTGCCATCAGGCAGAAGATACAGAACCCTCTGGCCCATAGAAATAGCTACAAGAAATCATTCATTTTCCATCTGCAATCGCTGCCACTAAAATAAACCCCGGGTGCACTGTATTTTATATTTTTTTATTTATTTTTAATGTTGCGCTTCTCTTCATTGTGTATTTGTAATGATGTTGTGTGTTTTTTAATGATTGATTTGAGGCCGTGCGGAAAGACACATTTCTGCTCTTTTTGGAACAGACAATAAAGTTATATTCTATCTATTCTAATCTGACCGCACCGCGAGAGTCTGAGGAGTCGAGTGAGGCCCCTGAAGGCAGCGCCTGGAGGAGGAGAGAGGGTTTAACATGTTACTAGTCCCTGAACGCACGTGAGAGTCTGTGGAGGAGCTGAGGAGAGGCTCCTGAAGGCAGCTCCTGTTGGAGGAGAGAGTTTAACATGTATTACGGTCCCTGAACGGCACCGTTGAGAGTCGGGAGGAGCTGAGGGAGGGCTCCTGAAGGCAGCGCCTGGAGGATGAGAGGGTTTTAACATGTAAGTCCATGGACGGCAACCGTTTTGAGAGTCTGTGGAGGAGCTTGGGAGAGGCTCCTGAAGGCAGCGCCCTGGAGAGAGAGTTTAACATGTTAGTCCCTTGAACGCACCGGTGAGAGTCTGAGGAGGAAGCTTGAGGAAGGCTTCCTGAAGGCAGCGCCTGGAGAGAGGAGAGGTTTAACATGTTAGTCCTCTGAACGCACCGTGGAGAGTCTGTGGAGGAGCTGAGGGAGGGCTCTTGAAGCAGCGCCTGGAGGGAGGAGAGGGTTAACATGTTAGTCCTGAACGCACCGTGAGAGCTGGAGGAGCTGAGGAGAGGCCCCTGAAGCACAGCGCTGGAAGAGAGAGGTTTAACATTTAGGTCCCTGAACGCACCGAGACGTCTGAGGAGGAGCTGAGAGAGGCTCCTGAAGGCAGCGCCTGGGGATGAGAGGGGGTTTAACATGTTAGTCCCTGGAACGCACCGCGAAGAGTCTGAGGAGGAGCTGAGGGGAGAGAGGCTCCTTGAAGGCAGCGCCTGGAGGAGAGAGAGAGGTTAACTGTTAGTCCCTGAACGCCACCAATGGTGAGAGTCTGAGGAGGAGCTGGGAGAGGACTCCTGAAAGGCAGCCGCCTGGAGGAGGGGGTTTAACATATTAGTCCCTGAACGCCACGTGGAGAGTCTGTGGAGGAGCTGAGGGAGGGCTCCATGAAGCCGCCGCCTGAGAGGAGAGAGGGTTTAACATGTTAAGTCCCTAACGCACCTGTGAGGAGAAGAAGTCTGTGGAGGAGCTGCTGAGGAGAGCTCCTGAGCAGCGCCTGGAGGAGACAGAGGGTTTTTAACATGATTGAAATCATGAACAAATGGAGCTGAAGTCTCTGAGCCTCCTTTATTAAACAACAGCTCTAAACCCGAATGCCCAGTTCAGCTGCTCCTGCCTGGGTCAATCAGGTCCAGATCGCCTGGTGGCCGATTTAACGATGCAGTCTGTATAGAAAAAAAAGTCCAGGTTACTACCGGGATGAAAAATACTGAAACAGGCACCAAAAAAATAAATTTTGATTGCTGTTGGAACAAAGGAATTGACTTGTTTGTTGCAGCTTAAAGTAAATGATTTTCCCCTTAAAAATGTCCTTTCACATATTATGCCATTTTCCCCTATTTTTGAATATTTTCTGTCCAATATTTGCCACATTTTTTACTTGTTTCCCTCTTGTCCTAATTTACACAATTTATTTTTCCTTTTTTGCCCCCGTTTGTTTCCCTTTTCTTTTTTTTTTCTCCCAATTTTTTCACACATTCCTGATAAGCAAGTATTGTAGAGCACAATTCATACACAGGCAATTCAAAGTGCTTCCAGTTGCAGAGGAAAATTACGAGAAGCGAGAAACAGAATCAAATCATAACTCAACATAAATTTAATCAATGAACATAAAAAAGGCAAAAGTGCAGATAAAATACTTTCACATTTTCATATGCACGGGTTTAAAAAGAGGCTGTTTTCAGCCTGGATTTGACATTGTTCAGAGTTGAGGCCTGTCTCACATCCTCTGGAAGACTGTTCCAGGTTTTTTTAGCTTTTAGCCTCACCGTGTTTTTATTGACTCTGGGAACCACCAGGAGACCCCTCCCTTGAGTCTAGGGCCAGAGATGGTTCTACGGCTCCTATACATTGTTCAGAGATGGACTGGTGCTAAACCATGAAAGACTTGACAAGCAGAGCTGTTTTTAATTCTTTCTATTCTTCTGAAGTGACAGGAAGCAGTGCAGAGACCGGAGAAGCAAGCAAAAAAAGCACTGACTAATGTGGTGGTATTTCCTGGTTCTTGGTCAGGGATGGGAGCAGCAGCGTTCTGGGATGTTCTGCAGCTCTAACAGTCGTTTAGAAAGGCCCACGTGAGCAGCCGGTACAGTGTCTAACTGCTGAGACAAATGAGGATGAGTCTCTCTTAGTCTGGGTTTTGACACTTATTCCTCTGATTCTTAATGTTCTTCAGGATTTGGTAAAAAGCTGATGATGTATATTGCTTGATTGTGGCTGTTTTTTTAAGTTCAGGTCTGACGTCCAGGATTTACTCCTAGATTCTAACCTGATTTTTGGGTTTTTGGTTAGAGAGAAAGACTTTCCTGACATTGTAATATTTTTTGTAAATGTCGAGTGTCTGTAAAGCGAGAGGGAACAGTCAGGGCCCCAGAGCGGACAGAGGCCTCGTGGGCAAGAAGGTCCCAGGTTCGATTTCCCGCCTGGGCTTTCGTTGAGTTCTCCCCGTGTCTGAAGTAGGTTCCTTCTGGTTCCACTTACCACTTAAACATTGTAAATAGGCCAGGATGAATGAGAGTGTGTTTGAGAGTTGTGGGGTGATGGGAATTAAAGATGTCTGGGGTCTCATTTTCCCTCAGAGCTTCAGATTTAAAGGTGAAATTCAGACTTAAACTCATAAAATCTTATTTTTGATATTATTTTTTTTATGTTCCCATTAGCAATTTTTACCTAAATATATATTCCTTTTTCAGACACACATCTGCATATCCTGACATTAAAACACTTAACCCCCCCATATGGGACAGTTGATACAGTGAATGCATGGAAACCCTGGGAATGAAAGGAGGAAAACAAAGCTAAACAACACGACGTTTCACAGAATGATCTGATCCCTGGATTGCGAGACTTAGAAGGATAAACATCACAATCATCTCAAACATTCTGTTGGTGGATCAATGGAAATGTTCAAACTGATTTCTTACACTTTATCAAAACATTAGACACAATTTTGCTTAAAAGATAATTAAACACAATTTAAACTTAAAACAAAGGTGCCCAAGAAGTGATTTCCTGTTTCGTGATCCAGCACGCCAAATAAAAGCATCGTTCTCATTGATTAGTTCAGCAGGTACTTTCAACATCACAAAGAATATAATTTAAATACACACATTTTAAGTGTTTTGTCTGTTAATAGAGTAGCAGAAGAAAGAAAGTTGAACTAATGAATATTAAGATGGTTGCTTTTTATATATATAGGTGTCACTTCTTGGGTTGGCTTGTTTTTGATTTGAAGTTATGGCACATTAGTCAATTTTTGCTTTTTTAAAAAATAAATGTTATTTATATAATATAACTTATATATAATATATATATAATGTAGCCAGTTCTTTAGTTTACATCTTTGTGATGTTTAGTTTTTACTCCTCATGGACACCGACAGGAAGTGACATAGATAGAGGACAACCATTATAAACTGTAGCCGGGCCGACATGTTTATTGTCAATGGGGATTGAGTTCAAACCTGAACCCTTAACCTTTATGAATGTCACTCCTGTCAAAGTAGCTTAAAAAATATAACTTTTCTGCCCAACATTTCTTCATTTTAAAATTTCTGCACACTTGAAATTAAAATATAATTATACTTGTAACATTATTACTGTTATTGTTACTGTTATATCATAAAATAAGTCACATGTTCAAAAGCATAAAACTTGTCATATGCACTTTTAAACATTCTTTGCCCCCTCCCCCTCCCTTCGGAACATGACCTATATATGGGTAATCTTTCAAATGATGTCTCTGGAATGAGTCATTCTATATGCAGATCGTTTCCGTAGCGACAGGGCAGCTCCAGAACATCTGTTTTGGTTGCCCTTTAGCAAACGTAATCCAGCACGGCACTTTTGAAATCTGTTTGGAAACCCAGCACACACACTTTCAACTCACAGTGCGTAAGGTTAGAGAAAGACTGTTATTTACAGTAAACGCTTACATTTGACAGTCAACACTTACTAAAACATTAGTATTTCACAGTTTATCGCCATAGTCACACGTTTTGCCAAAAATTGGTAAACCATAGAACATTTTTAACTTCCGGCTTAGAACTTGGCCAGGAGAGAAGATTGTCTTGAAACCGTGACGTTGCTCCAGGCGACCGGCGGGTTATGAACTGGAAAGACAGAGACTGGGAAGATCCACAAAGGCTGGCTCAGTGGGAGATCTGGCCAAATTAAAGAGTTGCTGAAACAGGGAAAAGACATTCAACCAGACGGATATAAAGAAACTCGGACAGCTCGCCGTGGCCTGCGTGTCGGCTGTGTCCGACGTGTTTGCAGTTCCTCGTTAAATTTCTGACGCAAGAACTGAACCTTTTGGACGGAGAGGCCAGAACGGCACTGATGGAAAGCACAGTTCAAGTCAGCAACGAAGCCCTGTGTCCACATTCTCCTGGAGAATAACCCTGAAGCAGACCGGCAGACGGTGACGGGAAAAACACAGCGCATACATTCAGCGCTTAACCTCCCGTCTGTACCCGTCACACAGCTGCTCCTGATGTACGGCGTCGACCTCAACACTCCAACCAGGAGGGAACTGACCCCTCTGAGTCTGGCCGTACGAGAAGGTCACAGGGAGATAGTCCAGCTTCTGCTGAAAGAAGGAGCTGACGTAATGTCTTCGATTGTGAGAACAGGACTCCGCTGATGATCGCAGAAGAACAAGGCATGACCGCCATGACACAGCTGCTTCTAAAGCAGAACAAAAAACTGAGAGTCAGCTGGTCTGTTGACGACGACAGACCCCTCGCAGAGGAAGCTCACTCTTCAGACGACGAATCCCTCGCAGAGGAAGCTCACTCTTCAGACGACGAATCCCTCGCAAAGGAGTCTCTCTCTTCAGACGTCAAACCCCTCGCAGAGGAGTCTCACTCTTCAGACGACGAACCCCTCGCAGAGGAGTCTCTCTCTTCAGACGACAATAAACTCCTCACAATCAAAATAATTAACATTATCTAGACGAAAAGGAGGAAAAAGATTGATTTCAGACCCAGCCACACCTGGAGATCATCTTCGAGCAGCGAAGATTCTGAAACAGAGTCGGCTCCATCCACACCCCTTCCTTCGACTGACACCTCCAAACACAAGAAGACAGACTTATGCTTAAGTTTAGTCTTGATAATTACTCTTCTCTGAATCTGATGACGACTCTCTCGAGAAACAACTCGCTCCTCACACTCAAACGTTTCCAGAAACTCCAGGCCCAGAACGCGGCGCTGATAAACCTTCCACGTCCACCTCCACTCTAATGTCCGGCCTCGGAGAGAAAGAAATCTCGATGGACAAGGATGAAACTGAGGAGATCCCTGAATCCAAGGCCTCCACAAACAAGACAAGGGATTTTATGGCTGAGTTGGGTTTGAAAGATGAAGAATTTGCGCAGGAGTCGTTTGAATCTGAATACGAATCTGACGACGACAATGTTCCTCAAGACAAAAACAGTTGTGAGGAAGAAAAGCCTGACGCAGAAGATGAGACAGAGTGGGAATCTGAAGATGAACTCTCTCTTCAAGTGTTTCCAGAAACCGCAGAGCCTCCAGTCGAGGATCCAGCCTCAGGAAGCTGTAACGAACAGCCACCCATTGAGGACAGAGTAGATCGCCTTCCCCAAAGCGAGCCCTCTCCTGACCCTTTGATCACCATGACAAATACCCCTTCACACCCCAGGGGCATTGCGACTCCGCTCCACTCCCGCGGGAACAAACGCAAAGCCACGACGACTCTGACGACGACTCCGACCGCCACTCTGATGTTTATGATGGAGCAGAAGATGACCTCGTATTCCCAGAGCCAGACGCTGCCGCATCCTCTGACTCTGAGGAGTTTGAGTTTGAAGAGGAACCAGAGGGATTAACTCAAAAACTGACTGCGACTCAGACTGGAATCTAAGTTACAACAACGTTTTTCCAGAGCAGACAGTCTCTGAGGAGTTTGAAGAGGAACCAGAGGGAATTAGCGACGACAAAGAATTTTAGAAGAAGAAACAGCCCATTGAGGTTTAACTCCAGTCCACTGCCGTCGCCAAAACCTCAACGCCACGACGACTCAGACCTGGAAAGTGACAATGACGCTTATGAGCGGCCACAAGATGAGCCTGTTTCCCAGAGCCAAACACTTCCAGAACCTCTGACACTGAGGAGTTTGAAGAGGAACCAAAGGGTATTAGCGACGATGAAGAGATTCTAGGAGAAGAGAAGGAAACAATGGACGAAACATTCAACTCCAGTCCACTGTTTCACCAAAACCTCAAATCCATGAAGACCTAGTCGACTCAGGCTGGGAAAGTGACAATAACATTCATGAGTGACCGAAGATGAGCTGTTTCCTCAGAGCCAAACGCAGAAAGAGCTTCCGAGTCTGAGCCTGAAGTGAAACCAGAGGAAGTTGGCGACAACGTGGAGGACATTTATGACGGAGCACAAGATGACCTTGTATTCCCAGAGCCAGACGCTGCCACATCCTCTGACGCTAAGGAGTTTGAGTTTGAAGAGGAACCAGAGGGAATTAGTGACGATGAAGAGATTCTAGGAGAAGAGAAGCATCGCCAAAACCTCAAAGCCACGAAGACCTAGACGGGGACTCAGACCTGGAAAGTGACGATGACATTCATGAGCGTGCCGAAGATGAGTCCATTCCCCAGAGCCAACACAGACAGAACCGCCGAGTCTGAGCCTGAAGCGGAACCAGAGAAAGTTAACGACGGGAGGACATTATGAGCAAGCAAAAGCTGACCACGTTTCTCCAGAGCAGACAGACTCTGAGGAGTTCCAACTTATAGAGAAACCAGGGAAGTTAAAAGCCATGAAGACTCAGACCTGGAAAGTGACAATGAAGTCTATGATGGAGCAGAAGATGACCTTGTATTCCCAGAGCCAGACGCTGCCACATCCTCTGACTCTGAGGAGTGTGAAGAGGAACCAGAGGGAATTAGCGACGATGAAGAGATTCTAGAAGAAGAGAAGGAAATAATTGACGAAACAGCCCCATCGAGCTTCAACTCCAGCCCACTGCCCTCATCAAAACCTCAAATCCATGCAGACACAGACTACGAGTCAGACCGGCACAGTGACAATGACGTTTATGAGTGGGCAGAAGATGAGCCCGTTTCCCCAGAGCCAAACGCAGACAGAGCCTCTGAGTCTGAGCTGAAGAGGAACCACAGGAAGTTGACAATAACGTGGAGGATATTTACGAGGGAGCACACGATGACCTTGTTTCTCCAGAGCAGAAAGACTTTGAGGTGTTTGAACTTAAAGAGAACCAAAAGAAATTAGAGACAAGGAAGATATTCTAGAAAAAGAAAAGGAAACAATTGACAAAACACCACCATCGAGCTTCAACTCCAGCCCACTGTCCTCGCCAAAACCTCAAGTCCATGAAGACCCAGACTACGAGTCAGACTGGGAAAGTGACAATAACGTTCATGACGGAGCACAAGATGAACACATATTCCCAGAGCCAGACACTGCCACGATCTCTGACTCTGAGGAGTTTGAGTTTGAAGAGGAACCAGAGGGAATTAACTCAAAACCTGACTGGGACTCGAGTCTAAGTGACAATGACATGGAGGACGTTTTTGAGGGAGCACAAGATGAACACATATTCCCAGAGCCAGACGCTGCCACGATCTCTGACTCTGAGGAGTTTGAGTTTGAAGAGGAACCAGAGGGAATTAACTCAAAAACTGACTGGACTCAGACTCGAGTCTAAGTGACAATGACATGGAGGACGTTTATGAGGGAGCACAAGATGACCTCGTTTCTCCGGAGGAGACTGAGTTTGTTCTGGAAGAGGAACCAGAGGAATTAACGACGAGGAAGAGATTCTAGAAGAAGATGCAGCCCCATTGAGCTTAAACTCCAGTCCACTACCGTCTCCAAAACCTCAAAGCCATGAAAACCCAGACTACGACTCAGCCTGGGAAAGTGACAGCGACGTTTATGACGAGCACAAGATCAGCCGGGATCTGGACAGGCAGAAGAACAACAGGCATTTGCGGCGACAATGGAGAGATGCTCGAAGAGAAGAAGGAAAACCAGAGTTTGGAGGAGCTGAACTTCTTTAAAGATTTGACCCAGTCCTCGGACACGGCCTCAGAGGACCTGGAGTCGTTCATGCAGGAGCTAGACTCAAGCTCTCTGGACTCCAGGAGCAAAATGAAAGTTCAGAACATTCTCCGTGAGTACAAGTGCGCCGTTCAGACGCTGAAGAACAAGAACAGTTACCTGTCGAACAAGGTGAAGCAGCTGGAACGGAGAGAGTGGAGCTGAATAAAGTCAGAGAAATCAAGCCGGAGTTGCAGATGAAGGTGGATAATTTCAAACACCCGTTGAAGCAGGAAAAGGAAAACCAGCGCCAGGTCACAGGGTCGTACAACGCCACGGAAGACAAGCTCCAAAGGACTGATGAGCAGCACCAGCTTCAGCTCTGGAAAAAACAGATGGAATTCACTTGAGGAACCGCGAGCTGGAAATGCAGACTCTGGTCGCCACCATGAAGCAGCTGCAGGAGGAGCACAGCGAGACACAGGAGCTGCTGGCTCAGGAGCGCAGTGCACGAGCGCTCCAGGACGAGCTGCTCCAAAAACAGCAGGAGGTGAAGGAGGAGAACGTTGACCTCCTGCAGAAGACATACATACTACAAGAGCAGATCCAGAGTCTGAGGGCAGAGCTAGAGCGGGTCCAGGCCAACAGCAGCCTCAAAGAAAGTCTCCTTTCAGAAGAGAAACAGACTCTGGAAGAGAAGCTGCTAAATGCCGAGACAGAAGCCAAGGCCAACAGCGACGCCCCTCCCAAACCGTCTTTGATTGTAAACACCAGCTGGCGGCACTCAAGTCCCAGCTGGACCTCATGACAAACAACTTTGAAAATGAGAAGAAAGCCCGAGAGACGCTGGAGAAAGAGGCGGACTCCTCTCGCGCTCGTTTGGCTGCAGCCGCACAGGAGGTCCAGTGGTGGATGGCGGCCAAAGCAGACGGAGAGAAAGGTCTGCTGCGAGAGATGGAGAAAAGCCAAAGACTTGAAGACAGACTCACTGCTGACGGCACCCGCCATCGTGAAGAGTGAGCGCCCTCTCTCTGAAACTGTCCCGAGCGGAGTTTGAGAACAACCGTTTGGAGAATGAGAAGCAGCAGATCGCACTGCACCTGGACCTGCAGCAGAAGGAGAAAGAGCGGCTGGAGGCGCAGGTGGAGAAGCAGCGCCTGGACTGTGGAGAAAGAGTCTCACAGGTGGAGGACAGGAACAAGGAGCTGACCAGGAAAACAGCCGAGCTCCGGGACCAGGTCTGCACTTTAGAAGTGCAGAAGGCCTGTGCGTTCAAGGACCTGGACCAGCTCAAAGAGAAACTCACACAGAGGGAAGATCAGTGTGTACGAGCGGAAAAGAACTTTGCTGAAAAGGAGGAGGAACTCGCCGTCTGTGTTCAGAGACTCCAGAAGGCGCAGTCGGCCTCGTCTGCCTCTGCTGCTGCCGTCAAATGCCTGAAGAGACTGTGCAGAGCTGGAGACCGCAAAGTCCACATCGGAGGCAGATCTACAGATGCGGTATGAGAGACTAAAGAGAAAAGCTTTGAATATCAGAGAGCAGAAAAATGATGCGGAAACCCGTCTGAAACAAGTGGAAACTAGTCTGAACCAAAAGAATAATGCAAACTCTGAGCTGCAGAGGCAGCTGGACAGTCTGCATACGATGGTGAAGACGACTGAAAAGAGGCTGCGTGACCAAGACACGACAGGAGATTTTATCATGAACCAGGACCTTCAGGAGCTGGTGGACCGAGAGACTCTCCGGTGCGGCCAGCTGGAGAAGGACAACTGCAAGCTGCGAGAGGAGCTGTCGTCTCTGAAATGCTCTGAGCAGAGGCGTCTGGACGAGCTGCAGGAGCTGAGGAGGCAGCTGGACTTCGCACAGAGAGAGCATTCTCTGACCGAGGAAAGGAGCAGAGACGAGCTCAAGCACAAACTGGAGCAGGTCAACCTCTTCATCCGGACCCAGGCGGCCTCTCAGAAGCCCAAGACCAGATCAACGCCAACAACGCGGCCTCGATGCAGTCCCGACTGGAGCTGAGGATCCGGGAGCTGGAGAACGAGGTGTCCCGCGTTCGATCCTCCGCGACGGACAGCCTCGCCATCCGGACGGAGCTGGACAAGTACAAGAGCATGTACTCAGAGGAGAGCCTGCTGCGCAAATGCCTGGATGCCAGACTGGAGCGGAGTAACACTCGCCTGGCGGAAACCCAAACCAACTGCTCATCTTACGCACCAGGTGTCAGATCGGCCTGGACCCTTCAGTGGAGACTATCACACCAAGATGACAAGCTATCCGGACAGGACCCCTGATATATTGTCTACAAGTTAATATGCAGAAATATGGCTTCATCATCGTTATCGGCCCAAAAATACGGAGATAGAGAAACTACAGATCTAATTATCACCAAAACCCAATAGAACAGAGAAACACAAAGCAGAAGCGGCGTTCGATCCATTTGCCTCAAACATCCGGTAAGACGGCACGAGCTCCGAGCAAAGTCATATCTGTGATTGAGTAGAATTACAGAAATGCTTTAAGTCTTAATGGGTTTTATGCACAGTGCCCCCCAGTGGTTCCAGCTGGACAGTATCATCGGCACTGTACTTCCTCTCTCTGATCTTTTACATTCACGATTAGCAGGTCCCACACAAATGAAGCGATAGCTCATGATTTGGTAAAGGACAGAGAGTAAATGTTTGGATGTGACTGGAGCAGGTTCAGAACATTACGTGAGGTGTAACGACTTCACTGGAGGAAAGCTCTGTGTTCATAACGGTGGGTGTTTTTGTCTTGAGGCTAAGGGCTAACACAAATACAAATTAAAACTAGTTTTGACTGAGCCTAAAAGGATCGGTCTGTAAGTAGTTTAAATGTATTGAGTTTCTGCTTTTAGCTCACAAGATAAAAGCTCCGACCTTACGAGCACTGGTGTTCCTTTGGGGCAGGATTTACATCCAACATGATGTTTGTAACTCGCTACAGTGTCTGTCCATCTGAAACTCTCTGTCCTTTACTAAATCCTGAGCGATCTCTTCATTTGTGTGGGACCTGCTAATCGTGAATGTAAAAAGATCTGGGAGAGGAAGGACAGCACTGATGATACTGTCCAGGAAGAAATAACATGGGACACTGTGCATATAGCCCATTGTTATTCATTAGAATCACAAAAATGCTTTAGCTCTGCGTCCGTTCCGTCTAAACTTTGGATCAGCTGCAAAAACTATTTCAGCTTAACTGTTGTTTTGAATAAAAGCTTACTCAAACCTTTTGTCTCATTCCCTTTCTTCTTGTTACATATTGAAGTTATTCTTAGAACCAGATGAAACCTGTTAGAGAAATAACAATGGTGTTCGAGAGGATTGATGAAGAACAGGCAGCAGTCAGGATGTCTTATACAGGAGACGTTTATTTATCATCGTTACGGGACCGGAGACATGAACTCGAGACATTGCGCTACCATTCAAGTCTGTCTCTGCTTCCACAGAAGAGGGATAAATACCGTCTCAGAGCGTCATACTGATATGCAAGATAAATATTCAGTAGCTGAGAGTCTGAGCACCACAGTCAAGGCTATGACAGAGATAGTACGACAGCTTGACCCAGGATGATAAATAGTGATTTAATGTTATCCTCTAACAAAACCTACACGGGAGAACATGCGGGTGGGAATCGAACCTGGGACCTTTTGCTGTGAAGCACGAGCGCTAACCACTGAGCCACCGTGACACATGTGCACATTAAAACATGCAGGGTCATGTTGTTGGGTTATTGTCATAGAGTTGGGTCGTTTTTCGGGGTTAACTCTATGTTCCCCAGGTCAGGTGTTCTGTCAAAGTGAAAGAATAAACAGCCCAAAACACAGAACATCCCATAATAGTTTCATTGTTCAGCAGAGAGTTGGTTACAAACGACTGCTCGATTACGAGGCGCATCATTACGCAAAGAATTATGCACAGGATTACAAATGTAATTTAATAAAAGTAGACATAGCATAAATAAATAGGTTTTTATTTTACAAAACACAATTAGGCTAAATGTTCGCCCGTGTTATTCACCTTATTCCGCTTCGCCCACTGTTGTGCTAATTCCACC
Source organism: Neogobius melanostomus (assembly GCA_007210695.1). Classification (NCBI taxonomy): domain Eukaryota; kingdom Metazoa; phylum Chordata; class Actinopteri; order Gobiiformes; family Gobiidae; genus Neogobius; species Neogobius melanostomus. The sequence goes on from VHKM01001208.1 coordinate 13,011, forward strand.
ATATTTATGTGGAAGCTGTTGGCCGACGCATTGATTAATACTGTCCTAATTCAAATAAATAAATTAATGAAATGTAATCTCTTGGCCAGAGGTTCTGTGCTGGAGGGCCGGATTTGGCCCCCGGGCCTGATGTTGCCGACCTCTGCCGTAATAAATAATCAAAATAGATATGAAATAATAAAAGCTACATATTGTAAAATAATGAACTTACAAATGAACAGCAGAGTCTGGACAGACTGGAGCATGTTTGTGTCTGAGCAAAGTGTGAAACTACTTCAGAGACAAAGACAGCGGAAGTGAGTGAGGGGCGTTTATTCACACAAACATCACCTTTATAAAGTTATTTTTCCTCTAAAGCCGCTCTTTCTCTGCGGGCCGTGGGTTTCTGTTTACGGTGAACTCTAAACCAGTGGCGGAGCTAGGGGGTGGCTTTAGGGCTTAAGCCTCGAATGTTTTTCAAAAGCCCCGGATCTTTTTTGGACAGGTTTTTTTTTTCACGTTGTAAAAGCATTCATATCGTTCAATATGAGAACAATGAAAGAAAGCGGCAACGTAATTATTACCCTTCCCTGAACTTCTCCTGTTTGTCTGTCAGTCGGACCTTAGCCGCGCGCGCACACCCACGTGTGTATGTGTGTGTTGATCCCAGCCGCGCGCACACGCACGTGTGTGTGTGTGTTGATCCCAGCCGCGCGCACACGCACGTGGGTGTGTGTGTGTGTGTGTGTTGATCCCAGCCGCGCGCACACGCACGTGTGTGTGTGTTGATCCCAGCCGCGCGCACACGCACGTGTCCGGAGCGGTAGCAGGGCTCGCAGACGCAGCGGCTCAGAGAGCAGAGGAGAGACGGAGGAGAGCAGGCCTATCTGCACAATGCTCATGATCTCATCAGATTCAGAAATGTAGGTAGTGGTGGCCACGAGTCATTTGTGTGTAATCAGTCATAAACCTGTCATGAACGATAACTGCCCCGAAAGCTACGAAGGCTAACTTTCCCCTCGTGACTAGTGTTTACTTTCACTAGCATTAGCATTAGCATCCTGATGCTGCGATCATGAGGAGCCACTACTTGTGTTTCGTTCTTGAGAAAAGTAATTAGTCTGTTTTATGGACAATAAGTGAAACATATGGGGATCACTTATCTATTGTAATTAATTACAATCTTGCTTAATTTTATAACATAATAATGCATATTTTTAGTGACTTGCCACCATGGACATCAGGGGCTTTTTCAAAAAATGACTGGATGGCAACCCAGGTAAGAGAACAACAAAGTACAGTTTCACATATTTATAATACTACAGTATATGTCATAACTTCGGGTTATTAATAATTGCTCTGGTGGATTTATAGCACAGAGAGGGAGAGATGGCAGGGACAGAGGCCAGAATGAGGACAGCACAGACATGGAACAAGAACCAGGTAAGAAAATAGTGATAATGATAGTGATAATAATATTTCCCGTATGTATTATTGAAGAAATTGGATCGCTAACATGATACAGTACACTGCAAAAAGTGCCTGCAACTTCAATAGCCCTGCAGTTTGTTCAGTAACAGTGGTAAAAGTGGGTTCAATTGTGAAAAGGGAAAGTGTCTATGAATTGGAAGTAAAAGTATCTGGTGCAAGACTAGACTTGACTGGTGTAGTCTTGGTTTGTTTTAGACTTTATTTTGTCTGTCTTAGTTTTGTAGTAAATCTGTGCAACTTTAGCTTAGTCCATGTTCATATGAGCCATTTGCTTTTTTATTGATGTTCTGATTCTGTTCTGAATTCATCCTGGCTTAGTCCTGGTTTATAACTGGCTTGATCTAATACTGTCCTGAGTGAGTCCTGTTGAAAAACAAACAAAAAATCCTTGTGATGAATTTCTGTTATTTTCCTTTAGACTTAAAGGGGGGGTATTATGCTTTTTTCAATCACATAGCAGCAGTCTATAGCATACTACAATGATGACGTAACCTTCTGTTGGTCTGTATATGCAGTAAATTAAAATAACTGCCTTGAATAAAATTGCTCTCTCAAAATGGCTGTACTGAACGTCTTGAAATAGGCCTCTGTCTCTTTAAGAAGCTTTCCGACACGCCCCCTTCAGCACACTGCTGTGGCATCTAAACAACACTACTGTGCGGGGAGGGGCTCTGCTGAGCTGAGGAGCAGTGGTTGGTGGCTTGGCTGGTGACGAAAGGTCCAGAGGCGTCTCCAGGAGGTGGGGCGTTCCTAGGAGGACTGAGGCATAGCTACACCTAAAATGGCTGCCGTCTAAGTTTTTACTGATTACTCAAAAATATGTGAATGAGCCAAGGCAACACTCCAGGCATGTGTTTAATGAGGGAATGACATAATAACATGATATAAAGCTTGAAAAAGTCCATTTTACATAATACCCCCCTTTAAAGAAGTGACTGTACGTTGTGGGAGCTTCGACACAAAAATGTGCTTGTAAATTTACCAAGCTATAACTCAATGAAGCAACAATATATATTTTTAAACACTTTTCTTTCTTTTTTTGAAGGTCTGACTCTCCTCTTTTCATACATGTGCAAATATTACTTTTGAAATATATTAACCCTTTAACTGCCAACTCTCTGACTCAAAGTTACTGTAGTGCATGATCCAAAAACATGAACAAATGAAATATTTTTAACATTAATGCAAAGTGGGAAATTTCTGGTCTGGCTGGTGTGGCCAGATGTTGGTGAAATATGACCCAAAGGATTTGTTTATGTAGCGGCAATTTTAGTAAAACACTGGCGTTGTGGGAGCTTTGAGACAAACTCAATGAAGGAACAATACTGTTTTAAACTTTATTTTATTTGGAGGTTGATCTCTCCTCTTGCCATACATATACTAATAATATTAACACTTTAATTGCCAACTTTCTGTCTCAAAGTTACTCAAATGTAGTGCTGTTGTGGGAGCTTTGACTCCATGTTTCAAAACGCCTCCATAAAACAGATTCAAAATGTAATTTCAAACTCCTGCATATTTCTGAACTTTGAGGCTTCAAACTAACGCCCTGACACGTTACTTTCACCATGAGGTCATTTTTACCTTGTGTGGCAACAGGAAGAAAACCTGTTTTGTGTTTACATTGGGGTAAATATCTAAACGAAATGATTTCAGATCACCAAAACATACACACCCTGAGAAATGTTCACTCAATTGGCATAAAAAATATCCAAAATGAATGAGTTATGCAAAAAATAGAGGGTGATAGTGGGTTAACCAATAAAACAAACAGTAAAGTGACAACCAGCCCCTATGTCCCCTATTATTATTATTATTATTATTATTATTATTGCTTCTATAAACACGCTCTTACCTCGTCTGCTGAAGCCGCTGTCCGTCCTAACACTTCCTTATTCTTTAATCGTTTCGTTTTTACATCTGCAAATCTCACGAGTTGAAGATGTTTTAGAATTTCAAGAGGAAGTCACAGCCTGGGATTTTAGTCCTTCTTTAGTTCTCGTTTCACTGTGGATTTTGTCACAGACGGAAAGATAATTCCAGAGGAAAGGGCGTGTGTGTCTGTCACAGAGAAAGCTCAAAGTCCAGCATAACTTTATGCGTTTCAGTCACGTGACTTCTGTAATTCTATCCGCCATTTTGAACAGCGCTGGCTAGTGCAACAGTGTAGTTATCTGCGTCTCAACTATTGAATTCAAGATGCTACATCAAAAAGCTGCACACTTGACAGCAGATGAGCTGAACAGATACACAAAGAAGATCGAAACCTTGGGATTTGATCCTTATCAACTGTCTGGAGATTTTTTAACGCCACTTAAAACCAGTGACAGTTTACCACATCTAACTTTTGCGGACATCTATCTACATCTATTTGGTCCATAATCCCTCTCCCTACACCGGTGAAGGCTTTGAAGAGCACGGAAGCCTATCACTGCTTATCTCAGGATGGGTTACGGATAACAATATACAGGTGAAGAGGCGCAAAATGTTCTTGGTCACAGGAAGGGTAAGTAATAAACAAACGATTGCCTTTTGCTAACGTTAGCATGTGTCGGCACTCGTCTCTCTCAAGCAAACAGTTAAGCTGTGGTTGTTATTTTGTTTTAGCCTACTATGAGTCATGTTTTATCAGCTATGGATCGAGGTAACGTTAACAAGAGAAGTGTGTTTATGTTGTTCTATGACGGGCAGCTTTTGGACTGGAGCTCACAGCCTAGGCCAGAGTATATTCATGTAGGTAAACGGATAGCCTAGTGTTTGTAGCTTAGCCTCACTTGCGTTATATTGTTGCAACTGTTTCAACACTTACCTGAAACAAAATGCTCACTGCACAGCTTGGAGTCGCTGTTGGAGTCCAGTATCTCTCCTGATGGCAGTTATCCATTTCTGTCGACGAACTGGGTCTTTAGGAAACTTGTAGAAAGCGAGTCCCTTTTTTGAGACAGGGCATTCGTACATCCCACAGCGCAACAGGCGGAGGCATAACTGCGGTGTTCGGTGTTTCGGTATTCAAAATGGCGGCCACAACAATGCGTGACGTCACAGGAAACGCATGTATAGGCTGTTTCCCAAGGTCGTGGTGTGTCCTGCCTCGCCCCCGGCTCACATTGAATCTGGTTAAGGTCCGGTACGGCGTCCGCAGACTTAGAAAGTCATTCAAACTAATGTTGCACATTCACACTGCTCCGAGAAGTCCGGGTCCGGCTACCGAGGCCGTCCGGCGACAACGGAAAGAATCCACAAGAAGTCTATTTTGCCGGAGACCGGAGCCCCAACGGATCAAACTGACAGAAAAACATGAGCCAAACAGGAAGTCAGGTCTCGTGAGGAAAGAAGATCCGGTGTATTTCAAAATAAAATCTGTCTGCTCACTACTTATCTGGACTCGTTTACCGCCTGTATGTCGGAACGTCGGAAATGTAAACATTTGTCCATGGGGCGACTTATCACGTGAACTCGCACCAAGAAGAAAACTCACGTGCACTTCTGTTCTCGCGAGGGCCGTTTCTGTGCCTGGCGCAGCATCTGGCGCCCGAGCGGGCGGAGCCACAGTGTCAGCAGGACTCACTGTGAGTGGTAGTTTGGGGCAAACCCGGACCGGATCAGGACCGAACCTGGACCGTAGTTAATGTGAGCCGGGGGTCGGTCCAAAAGAGCTTCTAATGGAACTCACTTCGGAGGGAATGGGACTAAATAACGTTAAAAAGCAGCTGCTACTGCTAGCCTCTGACTGCATTAGCCGCTAATTGTGACACACTGATGTGTATTCACATTATTATTTGTTTTGGGTTTAAGAGAAAGACTGATTTGGGGAAATAACTTTGTTTTAGTTGTAGTTACACACTCACGCCAGAAGGTGGCACATTACTCCGTGAGACGGTATGGTGATGTCATAGGCCCTCATTCTTCAATATGGCAGAAGCGAGGCATTGAGAAACTTCACCTGTCGCCTGTCTCATTCATTTCCCTGTTTTACAGGTTAGTAAACGAGTATAAACCACATGAAATGGGTCGGAAAGTACTTATAAGAAACACAGCTAAACGTGTCATTATAAATCACTCGATAAATACTGTATTTTTGTTGAGTTTTGAACATGTGAAAAGACAAGTCAAGTCAAAGTCAAGGCAACGCCGCAGGCGCCATTTTGTGTTCGTATATTTTATTGAAAGCTCCTTTTTTTGGGGGTAATATAAGCTCCAGATGGTATCCTGACATGTATGTGTTTACATGCCGTTGGCAGAGTGTTACCTAGTTATAGCAAAAGCATATTGGAGAAAGTTAAAAGCTAAACCTAAGCCTGCCAGTAAGCATGTGTTACTACCATGCAATTCATGAGCCGTGCTAGACAGAGATAAGCTAAAGCTAGCTAAGCTAACTATATGTTAAAAAGCAGTCCAGCTGTGGACATTAAAAAGATTTGGGTTAAAATGAGTAATAAGATAGTAAAATAGAATAAATAGCTAAAAGGTAATTAAAAACAGGTAATTCATATTTGTGTATTTTGTCAATGTAAATAAAGAGTAATTCTGAAAAGTAATTTAAGTTACTGTACATGAAGGACATTTTATTGCATATTTTGCATATGGGAACAGTTGTAAAGCTGTAAGTTTGATACATGTCATTGTATTAATAAATATGGCAGAAGCGAGGCATTGAGAAACTTCACCTGTCGCCTGTCTCATTCATTTCCCTGTTTTACAGGAACATATAATCTGCCCAACAGGCCCAAAACCTGGGTCTGTTACATAATGCTAAACTCTGACTCAAACTTATTTGGAGAAAGTGGCCCTAAAGTTTAGTCTCTTTGTCTGCACATGCGTCTCCCGTCTTTAGCCGCTGCTGTCTCCCACAAAGGAAATGACCATATTTGGATTACAGCGTCATCTCGGTCACAGCCTTTCCTGCTACACGTGGATACCAAACATGTCAGTATTTGTGAATGAATAAGCGTGGGAAAGACCAGGGAGCGACACAGACATGTTGGAGTCACTTCCTGGATAAATCTCCGGCTCAAAGACACAAAACTCCAGAGAATAAATCTTTGAAAAGCTTAAACCATCGACTGGACTGGGTTTTGGTAAATGTGAGGATGTTTCGCTTCTTGTCACAGAAGCTGCTTCTTCGCTCTTTACGTCAGAAAAGACACTTCAGTTTAGTGTCTTTTCTGACCTAAAGAGCGAAAAAGAAACACCCTCAAATTTACCAAAACCTAGTCCAGTCGATGGTTTAAGCTTTTCTACGATGGATACACCCTGGATGAATAAGAGCCTTCACAAACATACGTCAGAGAATAAATATCGTAAAGAGAGATTTTGGGCTATTTTTTTGTTAAAACTAAGACGTTCAGGACAAAACTAGACACAAATCTCAAAACAAAAATGTGGTGGACAAAGGAAACCAAAAATGTCCCAATAGAACTTCTCATTTGAATCTGTCTATTGCAAGACACACTTTTCTTCTTCTTTGTTTCTTCGTTTTTCTCCAAAACGGCTAAAACGGCCTCCTCTAACACTTCCTCCACGCCCTCCTGCAAAACACACACAACGACACGTGAAACTGTGACATCAGGAGTCCAACCCATGACCTCCAAAGCTGCAGGAGACAGACCCTGGTTTTCGCCGAACACTCCATATATTTCACTGCTCTCAGCTCTCGGGCCAGTTTCTCTCCATCCTCAGGCTGTAGGGGGCGCTGTTTGTTAGCAGCCAGTCTGTCCAGTTCGCCGCGGTCGCCTCTGAGGTCTGTCCTTGTGCCCACGAGCAAGAACGGGACGTCGGGGCAATGGTGGGTGATCTCCGGGACCCACTGGAGACAGAGAGAGAATATTACTTACAGCGGGAACCACATGTTTACATACACTTTATAAAAAGACACATTTACATTTTCCTCCTCACTGTCTGACATGAAACTAGAATTTTTTAAGGTCAATTAGAATTTTATAAATATTTTATATTTGTCTTTTTTTATTTTTTTATTACTTTTTACTAAGCCAAAGGTTTACATACATGTCATTAATATTTGCAGCATTGCCTTTAAACTTTTTGGGTGAAACATTTTGGATTTCCTTCTCACAATAGTTGGATGAGTTTTGGTCCATTCCTCCAAACAGAATTGGTGTGACTGAGACACATTATAGGCCGCCTTGCGTGCCTATGCCTTTTCAGCTCTGATACATTTAAACTGGACTGAGATCAGGACTTTGTGACGACCATTGACTTTGTTTTCCTGAAGCCACTTTGTAACCACTTTGGCTTTGGGTCATTGTCCGTTTGGAAAATCCATCTGTCCAAGCTTGAACTTCCTCTGGAGATGTTGCTCCATTATTTCCACATAGAGTTCTTTCTTCATGATGTCATCTATTAGTGAAGTGCACCAGCCCCTCCCACAGCAAAACAGCCCCACAGCATGATGCTGGGTTGATCTTCACATTTCAGACACAGCACGTTCATCTCTGGGACACAGAACCCGCCTTCTTTCTGATCTGTATGATGACTGGACATTTCCATCATTGTTTTAACCAATGAACCTGAACCTTCAAGTGTCTGTAAATTACACCCAAGGATGAACCAGACTTGTGCTTCCAAGGTCATGACATCATCATCTGGGCTTTAAACTGTTTAAAGGTATAGTAATCCTAGTGTATGGAAACTTATGACTTTGTATCAGTAACAAAAACATTTCTAAAAAAAATCTCTCATTCTTCTGAAATTTCACAAATATACTTTTTTTTTTTTAATTCTAATTGATCTAAAAAATATAAAAGTTAATTCTGGTTTCATGTCAGACTGTGAGAAAAAAATGCAAATGTGTCTTTTTATGAAGTGTATGTAAACATGTGGTTCCCGCTTTATGTTCTTAAAGCTGAACCTGTCCGTATACTTCTAAAGCAGTGTTTGCTGAGCTGTAGTGAAATCCCTCATGAAAAAGATCAGGGGCGTTTTGAGGCCGTGGCAACATAAAAACATAGTCCTCGGGTTTATTGGTTCTTTTGTCAAGAAAATACTGTAAGTCTGAATAACAGGTGCAACGGGCAAATGTCCAAATATGGACAAAACTAATGAACTTTAGGTTTAACTAGAAAAACACATGCAGTGAAAACAGTGAAGGAGCTGCTCTACATGTCTGAATACTGTTTCTAATTACAGGACACATCTTCGCCTAAATGCCACAAGCACTAACGTTTCAAAACACACTTTACCTGTTAACCCTTATGTTATCCTATGTACATTTTTGTACAATTTGCATGATTTTTTTTTTCATTTCCAGACCATCTTGCCTGTGTTGCAGCTTGAGACGTGGATTTCGGCAGGAAATGTTCTTTCGAGTCAAATTTTGAGAATCCAGTGTTTGTTTTTCTCTCATGTCTTTTATCTTGGAGATCTGCATTTTCTATACGTTCGTTATCCTAGTGTACAAAAATGTACACACTTTTCAAACTGCTATAAAAAACACATACTTTCATCTTTTCTCAAATTTTTTCACAAAACTGAAGAATCACTTCTCACCTTCTCAAAATTACCAAACATGTTGTTTATTTTGGGATTTTAACACTTTTTTTGCCTGTTTGAAAACAAAAACTTTAAAGTTTGTGTTACAAAACAACATAAAAACCCCTCAATCTGTGAGGGTTTCATTTGGAAGAAAATTAGTGAATTTTTACTTTATTTTATAAATTTCAACTTTTTTTGACAGTTGGCAATGCCAGTTCAACTGACCCAAAGGATTTTAGCTAATACCCGTCCTCAGCTGCTTTTGTTATGTCAGTGGATACTCCTATAGGTATGGAAATTATCCCAGCCCTGCCCCACCCCAACCTGTGAACACACTCTGAACACATTCAGAACATGCTGATTTCATCACAGTTCATAAATTCTGATGCACATCAGTGTCTTGAACAGGCTGTGAAGAGATTGTGATAAAAAATTAAAAAAAAGTTTACAAACTGTCGAATATGGCAACAACACAGTCTCTGGGTTTTACAGGTATAAAGGTCAAATGACACCTCTGGGTTTTCTAGTGTTAAGTGAACAATATGGTCCTGCCTTTTTCATGCTGTAATTTCACTTATTTCACTTCGTCCTCAACCAACACATGAATGTTGGTTGAGGACCACACATGAACACATGAATCACTGAGCACGATTATTCACCAATAACATGAGTTTCATCAACTCACCAGGTTTAGTTTTACAGTTATGTAAAGAAATGAGTTTAGCCAGACTTGGGTCTTTTTCAGACTTTCAGAGAAAACAGGAAGTTGAGAGCGTGACCGGTCTCTGCTGATTGGTCAGATGCCACAGAGGTGGGATCTGTGATGTAGGGTGAGCTCTTCTGATTGGCTGAGTCAGGACCACATGCTTCTTTACCTTATACTGATGTTCCGCAGGGAGGCCAAATGTAACATGTGAGGAAATTACCAAAAATAGTCACTTGCCTTATAAAGGGTTTTAGGGCAATGAACCAAATATGGAAACTTTGCTCATTTTCTACATGATAATGAAAGATTTAGAACATTTTACAACAGAACTAAACTTCTGTTTACTCTTCATTTGAAATCATTTATTTCAAAGTATTTCAATTAACCATTTTGGAAATACATGACTTGTTTATATTTCTAGTCAAATGGGCGTCAGTTTCTCTCCGGTGTGTGATCTTTAATGTAAATGTAAATGTGACTTGTTCAGACCTTCTCTCTGACGTTCTCGTAGGAGGACGGTGAGACCACGGAGAAGCAGACGAGGAACACGTCGGTCTGAGGGTAACTGAGCGGTCGCAGACGGAAGTAGTCTTCTTGACCTGCACAAACACACATTCATTAAAAAGCATCACATTAAATTCAAACCTATCTTTGCTGCGTAAGTTCATAAAATAATAGATTTGTCTTTTGCTCTGTAGTCTTCTTGACCTGCACAAACCAAACAGCAGCGTTTTAGGGCCAGGACAAAGGGGGCACTACCAGAATAAAGTCGTACAATTGCTCTTTCGCAAAACTCCTCCAATCATACCTCATAGCAACCGTTGCTACCAGACATTCACTGGATCTCGAGCAGAACCAATAAACGAGCTGAAAAACAGCGACTTTACAGCCGAGGTCAGACTGGTTTACCGTCCGTGTGTCGTTTGCTAAGAGTTCAATGAACTGTAAATGCTGGAATAACTGCACGTTTACTTTTTAGGTTCTCCCGGGGTAAGAGCCGCCTCCTCTGTGTCTCATGTTAAATCTTAAAAGTTACACTTGGGTGAAGGGCACAGTAACTTTCAGATTTAAGTCGCTCCAGTAGGTTGAGCTAGCGGCTAACGTAACAATACCTGAGCTTAGACGAGTTGATGCGTACCTGTCTGGTCTTTACGCGTGTGCTCAGTCAAAGACCAAAGATGTTGTTAGCATTTAGCCTCTCCTCCTCTCCTCTTTGCGGCCAAACAGGGATGAAGTTAGAAGCGACCGAGCTCTTCCATGTTTTCCTCCATTTAAATACAGTTACGTGAGTAGTTAAACAATCATGCAGTAATATCTTCACTTCACGTCGAAGTGCTCCAGGTGTTTAGTTTAGTTTAGTTTATTAGTTTATTTGAGCAGTTAAAATTCTGCTCAAAAGGAGTGGGCTGAAGCAAAGCTTATAAGCGCCTACACAATATAGTTCCCCTTTTTATCCACTTAGAAAATCCACGTTTAATTTTGTATAACTAGACTTGAATCGTGTAACTCTTCACATAACTGTATTTAAATAAGGGAAACGTGGAAGAGTTTGGTCACTTCTAACTTCACCCCCGTTTGGCCCCAGAGGAGAGGAGGAAAGGCTAAATGCTAACAACATCTTTGGTCTTTTTGTCTGACTGAGCGCACGCGTAAAGACCAGACAGGTATGCATCAACTCGTCTAAGCTCAGGTAAGAACAGATCCCAGTATGGAGAAACACTGGTCTGTTCCTGTAACATAAGAAAACAAGTGACCCTTTAGAGCAGGGGTTCCCAAACTTTTTTGGCTGGGACCCCAAAAACTGACATGTAAACAACTCGGGACCCCCCTTGTATAAAGTTATCGCCTCTTACGCTACTTTAGGGAAGAAAAACATTTTAAAATCAAGTTAACATGCATTTAAAGAGGGGGTATTATGCTTTTTTCAATCCCATAGCACCAGTCTATAGCATACTACAATGATGACCTTCTGTTGGTCTGTATATGCAGTAAATTAAAATAACTGCCTTGAATAAAATTGCTCTCTCAAAATGGCTGTACTGAACGTCTTGAAATAGGCCTCTGTCTCTTTAAGAAGCTTTCCGACACGCCCCCTTCAGCACACTGCTGTGGCATCTAAACAACACTACTGTGCGGGGAGGGGGCTCTGCTGAGCTGAGGAGCAGTGGTTGGTGGCTTGGCTGGTGACGAAAGGTCCAGAGGCGTCTCCAGGAGGTGGGGGCGTTCCTAGGAGGACTGAGGCATAGCTACACCTAAAATGGCTGCCGTCTAAGTTTTTACTGATTACTCAAAAATATGTGAATGAGCCAAGGCAACACTCCAGGCATGTGTTTAATGAGGGAATGACATAATAACATGATATAAAGCTTGAAAAAGTCAGTTTTACATAATACCCCCTCTTTAAACAGGTTATTTTGATTATACAAATGGATTTCATGAATGATATGCTGTTTTACACTCAGAAATATATCAAAAACAGTTGCCTTTTTCTTTTTTATTTCATCCTACAATCATCTGGGACCCCCACCCAAGGCCTCGCGACCCCCCGAGGGATCCCGACCCCCACTTTGGCAACCAGTGCTTTAGAGCCAGAGCAGGACTCGTCCACATGACTGAGCTGTTTAAGGAGCTCCAGGGTTTTTCACGAGGCCGAGGCTTTAGTCAAAGATCGTTGTAGCGTCGCCTTCGCATTAAGGCCTCGATCTGGAGGAGATCACGCTGAGACCAAAAAGAGTCAGTAGCCACACCTGTTAAACTCCACTTCTTGACGGAGCTAGCTAACATATGCTAAGGGAGCTGAGCTTTTGCAAAAGGTAGATTTCCTGTTGGATGGATAAAGTCTAAGGTGGACTACGAAGAGCTCCTGCTGCTTCCTCTTCTTCACATTAACATCGCCCGCAGCCTCGAGCATCGCAGTAAGTTCTCACAGGACAAACTACAAACTATTTCTCCCACTGTGAGTTAAACACTGTCCATGTTTCGAATATATCGATGGTTCTGCTCCTCAGGTCAAAAATCATTTGACCTAAACATATTTTTTTCCCCCCCAGAACAGCTGGAGGTGGTGTGCGTGGATCGGGAAGTCTGGGCATCTCTGCTGAGACTGCGGAAGAAAATGGATGGATGGATATTTTTTTTAATTTTACAATTATTTTTGTGAAAATGCCAAAAGTTCACTTTGAGCTTTTTTTCCCTGGAAAGTTGAAATGATGCAAAGCTTGAATCTATCATACTTAACTTATCGGACTCTCCTGGTTTTGTTTTGTGTGGAAGTGAGCTTCTACTGCATTTGTCTCTCAGTAGTTCTTACCTGTCGTGTCAAAAGTCCGACATTGAAAAGTTCTCCTCTGATCGTCACTGTCACTAGGTAGTTATCGAACACCTGTCAACACAAAGAAAAGGCTTTTATAGACTTTTATAGACCGAGAACACGCCTCCGGTCATTTCTCTTTCCCTACATGTACGTCTGGGCCTGATCTCAGTGGCTGCGTTTCATTGGTTGAATTTAAACCTACCATTCAGCGAGCGGGGGAGGCGGGGCTTGTCGGTGGTTTTGCTGGTTGTAGTTCGGCAAACACTAGTGATTGGGTAAAATCAGATCCAATCGTTTCAAACTTTTAAAGGAGTTCACCCCTCCCACCTGAAAACGGAGCTCAATTGTGGAGATCCAGACCCTCTGTACGAAATGAGCATGAGGGTCTGGTAAGATGTTAAAGTTAACAAAAATGTAGTCCAGTTTGTTCAACTTCTTACAAGAGCAATAGACCTTGTGTTCTCATGTGCAGCGCTTTGGAAACGCCTGTTTATAAATTTATAAATAAAGTGAATTGGATAGACCTAAACTATCCTCAAAAATGAACAAACTACGGTCAGAAAACCGTGTAACTGTGTCCTCCAAAACTCAAAACTCCTGTTTCTCTGCTCATTTGCATAAAGCCACAATGCAGGACTTTTGAAATATAATATAATACTGCATATGAACTAAACGGAAGAGGATTTGGATTAGATCATTATGAGAGTTAACTTTACACAAAACAGAGATCTGAGATTTTATTGATTGATTTGATCTGTTTTCTTGTAATTTTATGTAACTGTGAAGCACTTTGAATTGCCTTGTGTATGAATTGTGCTCTACAAATAAACTTGCCTTGGCTTGCCTTAAAAGTGAATGTATCCACTAGGAGATCAATACAGGCTTATCTTATTTGATCAGAACACCCAATTAAGTGATGATGATGTAACCTACTACAACGCTGGCATTTGTTGAGAGTGATGCTACTTCGGCCGACAGTTGGGCCCTTGATCTTTTGACGATGAAGAAAATCGGCCCTTCATCAATCAAACTTGCAGAGCACTGATCTATAACATGTCTGTCCATGGGAGTGGATCTCTCCTTCTGTGGTTCTCCCTGAGGTTTATTTTTCCTCGCCGTGTCAGAGAGTCTAAGGACGGGGGACGTTATGTTTGTCTGGATACTTCATTATTTGTTTTGTTTCATTGTTTTAGTGTTTGGTGCAGCTGTGAGGCGACTCCTGTTGTGATGTTGGACCAAACAAAACCATTTAGTTTAGTTGGTCGGGATAGTACATGTTAATAAACACACCACACCAGATTGTAGCCAGTCAAACACACTCTCATTCATCCTGGCCTATTGTACATGTTTTTAGTGGTAGGGGAAACCGGAGTACCCGGAGCAAACTCCACACAGAAAGGCCCCGTCCAGGTGGGAATCGAACCCGGGACCTTCTAGCTGTGAGGCACGAGTGCTAACCACTGTGCCACCGTGCGCCCGTGATCGCACCTCTGTTTGGTATATTTGGTTTGGTGCTTACCGTAGGGACGTCTTCCAAAACTAACTTGGAGGTGATGGACATCAACAAGTGCGTCTTTTCTGCCTCATGATCTCCCACCACCATGAGCTTTACTGCCTGCATCTGTAAGAGGTGTCGAAAATACTCAATTTCCGTACTTAAGTAAAAGTACAGATACTCGGATAAAAAATTACGCCGGTAAAAGTAAAAGTACAGCTGCAACTAGTTTACTTAAGTAAAAGTACAAAAGTACTTCATCAAAAATGTACTAAAGTACAAAGTAAAAACAGTCGACGATGAAACGCGATTAAAAACATTATCCAGATGGCTTTACGGCTCTTATTCAGGCTCTGTTTTACTCAATTTAAGCTTGTTCATATGTGCTGGTTGAAGCTATGTGAGAACAAACAACAAATGCTGCACTGTTTTTTTCCTGTCTTTTTTCTTTATGCTTTCAAAACATTTATTTATTTTTACAAAAAAGAGTAAAATATGCCGATGTAACTGCAGCCTATGAGCCCATATGGTTGATGTGTTTGAAACAGGTCTCTCTGAATTATTAGACATATCATCTCAAACTATGGTCTCAAAGCACAAACCTTTAAAAAGATTAAATTAATATAGTAAAACAAATAAAAACGCCCCAAAATCGCTTATATCAGCCAATGGCCTGTATTTCTGAAACTGCCTTTGATTCATATTCACAGCAGAGACCAAAGGCAGATTAAGTCTCTCTTTCTGAAGTTTAGAACAGTTTGGAGCAGCTGATCTCACACTAAAATCACAGCAGGACCGCGGTCAAACGGGTCAGTATTAGGCAGTGACGTGCGGTGAGGTTTGTTGCTGGTGACGCACATGCTATTGACTCCAACATAAAGTAAACAAAACTGCAGGGAAAAAATGCAACTTGCTGTCTCTGGTAATTGTCTTACTTTGAAATAGCATTCAATAGCAACACATTTAAACATAAAATACATTCTCACGATATTGCAAATAAAAATTAAAAGACAACATTATGAACGTGACCGGGACTCGTACCCCGCCCGTCCAAATTATGAGTTATTCTTATTATTGTTATTCTTTTTAACAGTCTATGGTTATTGACAAACCTGATGCCTGATAAAGTTTATTGTATTTTTTAATTTTTGTTTTTTTCCATGATGACTGGTGAGGCCTGGCCTCCCCTGCCTCCCCTGACCGCACGTCACTGGTATTAGGCTATGTTCCTGCACCACGGCTGCACGTGCGCGCTCATGTTCATCTCTCTCACCTCCGCACTGGTGACGCTGGTTCCTTTGCTCTATACGCGTCCGTGCTCTGACAGCAGCGTGTTTACTTCAGCAGCTTCCCCCGGTGTGCGGAGATGGCGTCTGTTTCTAAACCGAAACCAAAAGGACAAAAAACAAAGCTGCGCTCTGGCACGCGCGCTGACGAGACGGGTGCGCGCGGCCGCCTCGGGGTAAAGAAAAAGAAAAAACAGCGCGTGATTCTAAAGAAAAGTAACGAGCCCGTTTTGAAAATGTAAGGAGTAGAAAGTACAGATACTTGCGTTTCAAAAGTAAGGAGTAAAAGTAAAAATGTACTGTAATGGCCTGCACTTACAGGCAATAACCAGCCAAAGTGTACTTCAAGGTGCTTTATTAATAAACAGGCTGCTAAAAGTACAAGCTACTGTTCAGGCCGCAGCTCACGCACAACACACTGAACCCAGTCCCGACAGCTCAACTTCTTTCACTCTCAGAGCACACTTTCACACATGCCCACAGCGCCCCCTGGTAGCATAACAGGTAATACACAGCTATTACAGTACTTAAGTACAGTAACGAAGCACAAGTACTTCGTTACTTCCCACCTCTGGCATTTGTCGACGACAAAACAACACTACAGCTACTACTACTACAGACCGGGGCTGGTTACTGGTCCACAGCCAGAGGCGTAGCTTGCCATAAGGCAAGGCAGGCAGCTGCCTGGGGCCCCCAAGAGTCAAGGGCCCCCATGAACCAACCCGTTATTCAGATACCTGCAATAAACACTTGATATACACACTCTTCCTAATGTTTTTGGTGATGCAGTTACATCATCTCTCCACCAATGCTCCGTGGCGCTGTTCATCTCCATCCTGCTGCTGCTTTAGTGAGTCATGGTTCCCTAATGTTAACTTTTAATGAGCAGTGGACAGACTTTTTTACTCACGGCTTTATCAGATTCTATTTCTAACAGTAAAACCAGTTTATTGTAACTCTCTTCATGACCTAAAGAACCTCAGCCTTCTGTTCTGAGGGAAACTCATGCAGAGAACCGCATTATGGGAGTTGTCAGGTGACAACCTTGCCCAAATGACGTCCTCTCTCCCAGTGCGCAGTACACCGAGCGGCCACCAGAGGGCCCCCTACCGACATTCTTGCTTGGGGCCCCTTGGTACCCTTGCTACGCCACTGTCCACAGCTCAACACAACGTCCCAAAAGAACCAAACTGACATTAAATGAAGCTTAAACCCTTGGCTTGAAGTCGCCTCTTCCTTTTTTTTTTGTTAAACAGTTATTAACCCTCAATCATACCTTTAAAAAACATTGTTTTTAAATTGAAGGTCTGACCCCTTCTCTTTTCATGATACATATATACAAATATTACTTTTGAAATATTTTAACTCTCTAACTGCCAACTCTCTGACCCAAAGTTACTGTAGTGTACGATCCAAAACATGAACAAATTAAATATTGTAAAACTGGGAAATTTCGGTTCTGGCTGGTGCAGCCAGATGTTTGGATTTGTTTCTAAGTTAAAATTTGTTTATGTAGCGACAATTTTAGTAAAACACTGGCGTTGTATACATATACTAATATTATATTTTAAATATTTCTACCCTTGAATTGCCAACTTTCTGTCGCAAAGTTACTCTAATGTAGTGCTGTTGTGGGAGTTTTAGATCACCAAAAAATACACACCCTGGGAAATGTTCATTCACTTTGCATAAAATATGTAGGAGTTATGCAAAAAATAAAACTCCAAAAGCACAAAAATGTGCTTGGGTGTGAAAAAAAAAGCAATGTGACAACCAGCCCCTATGTCCCCTATTATTACGATTAATATTATTATTATTATTATTATTACTCCTATAAACATGCTCTTACCTCGTCTGCTGAAGTCACAGCCTGGGATTTTAGTCCTTCTTTAGTTCTCGGTTCACTGTGGATTTTGTCACAGACGGAAAGATAATTCCAGAGGAAAAGTTGTGTGTCTGTCACAGAGAAAGCTCAAAGTGTAACTTTATAGGCTGTTTCCCAAGGTGGAGGTGTGTCCTGCCTCGGTCCAAAAGAGCTGCTAATGGAACTCACTTCAGAGGGAATGGGACTAAATAACGTTAAGAAAGCCTAGAGGCTGCAGACCGTAACCATTAGACGATAAAATATAAATGTTATTTAGGCCAATGACATGTTATGTTCCTATAATGCAACAATATTGATGTTTGTACAGTTTTAAATAAAGTTAACATATTCTGCAAAATGCACTTTCTTGAGGAAACCCCCACCTGAACCGAGCACTCTCTCTCCAGTTTGGCATTACCCAAATCTAAAAACAAAAAGTGTCAAAAGAGCGACAACAACGTCCCAGAAAAACAACAATAACACAATAAAACAAGCAACAAAAACACACAACAAAAGAGTGATGAAAAAGCAATGAAAAATCACTGACTGTGTTAGCCGCTAATGCTAACCTGTGACTGTGGGGTCAGCCCTATGTTCCCCGGTACTTATGTTCCCCATCAATAGAAGTGGGGGTAAATAGATGTATTAAGATGAGGCACCAGCCACTATCCTGAAGGTTAGTGGTTATATTAGGACAGGGTCAGGGCTATGCTGGGTTTACACATTACGACGACAAGTCACGAATGCACAAATCCAGAGGGGGCTTGAGCCCCTGCAGTTCCCTTTTATTTATTTGTATTATAGTTTGTTTATCCAAAGCTTTGCCACAGTCCTTATCATTGGTTTTGTCCCCATAAGCCTTATTAGCTTATATTAATAAATTAAATCCGAAATGAACATGCCCCTCATACCCAAACAATACAGATTATTATCAATATTGTTGGTGACTTCTTCGCTTAGATTGATTAATGCTTGTGCAGTTGACCTGTTGTTTCTGAACCCATACTGACAGTCACTGAGTAAATTATGTTTATTCACAAAGCTGTCCAGGCGGCAGCAAAAAGTTTTTCCAGAATCTTGGATAGTTGAGGAAGTATAGAGATCGGTCTATAATTTGTAAACTGACGATTATCTCCACTTTTATAAATTGGAACGACCTTGGCAATCTTCATGAGGTCAGGGAATTCACCAGGTGAAAAGAAGAGGTTGCATATATGTGTTAAAGGCATTGATATGTTTTGTATTACTTTTTTAATCATGTTCATGTCAAAGTCGTTCCAATCAGTCGATTTTTTATTCTTGAAAGCTTGAACTATTTTAATTATTTCATTTCATTTGTTGCCGTAAGAAAAAAGGAGTGAACATTCAAATTTTGTGTTGAGAGACGTCACTGTTTGTTTTGGCTATTTTTGATGCAGGTGAGGCCCAATGGTGACAAAGTAATCATTTAACACATTACCTACATTCTTCCCTTCTGTAATGTTCTCACCATTTTTAATCATGTAGTCTGGGTAACTTAAAGCCTTTGAGTCTTTAGACATTGCATGATTTAAGACTTTCCATAATCCTTTCATATTGCTTTTATTGACCTCAATCATATTTCTATAATAATTTCTTTTACTTGTTAGTTTATTCTTATATTTTTTATATTTAGTTTCAGTTTCTAATGTTCATTTCCTTACAAATATTTTATATGAGTTTTTTTCTTTTTACATGCGTTCAGTAACCCCCTCGTCATCCATGGGACACATTTATTTGTTTGTGTATATTTGCGCGTTACTACTGGACAATTTTGCTCATACAAATGTTTGATTGTGTTAATAAAATGTGTGTTTGCAATATTAACATCTGATTCTCCAAGGACATTATTCCAGTCATGATCAGACAAACTCTGCTTGCAGGCGTTTATCGAGCGCTCAGATGTTAGTCTTACATTTTTCACTGTAATATTCCCTTTGTTTTTCTTACTTTTTAGTTGTATTTCAAATAGTGAGAAGACTGGCAAGTGGTCGCTAATGTCATTGATCAGTATCCCACTTGTCATATTGTTTAGGACGTTTGTGAAAATATGATCAATTAATGTAGCACCATGTGCAGTTATCCTAGTGGGGCGTGTGATTAAAGGGTAAACTGACTTATGCGATTTTGCTTTCAGTAAATCAATATTAAAATCCCCACAGGCTGTAGACCGTACAACCATTAGACGATAAATTGTAAATCCTAATTTAGGCTAATGATATTTTATGTTCCTATAATGCAGCTATATTGATGTTTTGTGCATTTTATTTAATGCAACATTGTTTTAAATAAAGCCTCTATATAACCTATTTTCTGTAGGTTTCTGTAAGTGTTCTACTTCAGCGTTACAGAACTGGTCTCTACGTCTGGTTCAATTAAAACTGCTTTTTTCCCCAATGGTAAACAGAACAATTTATTGAATATCAAAGAAACAGCATTTTCAGGAGAAAACAAGGCAAAAACAACCCAATGCTGTATGAAAGAAACACAAGTGTAAATGTTCGCAGCACATGTTTGCAGGAATATCGCTTCATCATCTTCATCCCCAAAGTATGAAGATATTCATTTTTGTCGCTATCGCACAGCCCTGAAATGTGCTAATTAATCCATCCATCCTTTTCTTCCTGTATCCGGGGCGGCAGCGTCTGAGCAGAGACGTCCAGACTTCCTGATCCACACAGACCTCCTCCACACCAGGACACAGAGACATGTCCCTCCAGCGTGTCCTGGGTCTGGACCTCCTCCCAATGGGACAAGCCTGGAACACCTCCTGAGGGAGAGACCAGGAGGCTCCGACACAGACGCCCGAGATACCGATACGTGGGGCTGGGTACTGCTAAACGATATCAGCCTGGTATTAAAAAATACTTTTAAATCTTCTCTCTTTAGAGCCGAGTTTGATGCTGTTGGTCCTGGGACGGCATTAAAGGAGGAGACTTTGTTTATTTTCCCCCATTTTGTGGATAATCTTTTTTTTTTTTTTTCTTAATTTCTCCCCACGTTTTATTTATTAATTTTTACAGATTTTTCATTATTTTCGCCACAATTTCTCCCAATTTTTCCAACATTGCTTGACATTGGAGATGAACCAGAAAACAGAACAATAACGTGTGGAAGATCTGCACATTTACAACTTCAGGTTCATTTCCAACGTCAAGCAATGTGGGAAAAATGGGTCGGAAATAAGAAAATATTAGTAAGAAATAATGAGCAAAAATGAGGAGAAAATTAGGTTAAAATAAATTTTAAAAAATGTGGCAAACAAAGGGCAAAAAAAAATAAATTAGGAAAAATAGAGAAAAATGGGCCAAAAATTCAGGGACAAAAAATAGGAAAAAATCTGATGAAAAAGGGCGAAAATTTTGAAAATTAATTTATTTGAGCTAAAACAATTACACTTCTTTTTCGATTCTAGACTGGTATCGTTTCACTGTACGCAGCTACACCGAGCCACCTCAGCTGCTCCTTTAGACGTGACGGAGCAGCGACTCTACTCCGAGCTCCTCCGGGTGACTGAGCTCCTCACCCTCAGCCGCCCTGCGAGGGAAACTCATTTGGGCCGCTTGTGTCCTCTTGTCCTTTTGGTCATTACCCAGATCTCATGACAAAGGTGAGGTTATTAATAACCTCTTTATCGTTACGTTTGCCTCGTCGTGTTGATTTCACTGATGTCGGCGGCGGCTCTTCTCGTTTCCTCGTCCGCCCTCGTTGTCTGGTCTCTGTCGTTTGTCTGCGTCTCGTTTCTGTCGTTTCCCGGCGTGATGTGTTTCTTGGATACGTGTCTGTGCAAACCCACTTCGCTCGTGAACATCTGGGGGCAGAAGGAGCAGAGAAAGTCTCCGGCGCCCGCACTGTGCGCCGTCCTCAAGTGTTCATGCAGATACTTGATATTCTATATGTTTTGTGACAGGTTGTGCACGGGAAGGACTGCCCTGGCGCGTGCACGGCAGCGTGCTTTTGAGGGCGCTCTTGTCCCAAACTTGGCGGCGCAGATGGAGCAGGTGAAGGGCTTGGCTCCGGTGTGTGAGAGCATGTGCACCTGCAGACTCAGCTTGTGTCTGAAGCCTCTCTGACACACTGAGCACCTGAAAGGTGTCTCCCCCGTGTGCAGCATCATGTGTGTCTTTAAGGACACCTTCATCTTGAACTTTAAGTCACAAAGCGAGCAGCTGAAAGGTCTCTCTTGGCTGTGGACGCAGAGCATGTGGGTTTCCAGACTGGCCTTGCAGCTGAACATCTTCCACATTCAGGACAGAGACCCTGCGCTCCGGAGTATTTCACGAAAAGGTCGCTTTGCTCAGAGCTTTGACCCGACTTCCTCTGGGCTTCTCTTTCCTTTCTGTGATTTTCTAAATGTTCTGCGGCCGTGTCTAAGGATTCGAACACCTGCGCGCACACGGAGCAGCTGTAAGGTCTCTGTGGGCCGTGCATTCGGGCGTGAGCCTTCAGCAAAGGACCGGAGGCGAACCTCCGCCCGCAGTCGGCGCACTGGAAGGTCTTCCCCGTGTGTTTCGCCTGTATGTGCTCCTGAAGGTTGGCGTTCTTCCAGAACTTATGACCGCAGAAGGAGCAGCAGTGGGGCTTCTCTCTGGTGTGAAGCTTCAGGTGGTTGTGGAGCGTGGCCGTTGTGGCGAAACGCTTAGCGCAGTAGGAGCACTGGTGCGGCCCGACCCCCGTGTGCACACGCATGTGCTCGTCCAGCCGGATCTGCTTTTAAAGGACTCGCTGCACACGCTGCACTGGAAGACGGGGGCCGGAGGCTGAGCCGCTGCGCTTTGGGGAATTATATGTTCAGGGTCTGGGGAGAAAAGGAAGTTAGTTATGAATTAAGCGGAGACACGACTATTTCAAGTTTCACCTGGAAACAAAAAAAAACACAAATCTTCAAAAAACATGTTTAGTTATTGCACTCATTCAATTTTCTATGAATTTTCAAGAGTCATTTTCACCAAATGCATTTTCTCACATTGGTGCAAAATATTTGAAAAGAGAAGCACTGATTTGGCTTTTTGCTTCCAATACGATACTAGGGTTTGAGCATCGGCCGATATCCGATATTAACCGACACCAAGTGACTTTCTCTGAGTGAAAAAGTGAATGGTCTCTTATCTCCACTGTGAGACCAATGAAATCTCTTATTCCCTTCCACACAGCTCTTTTTACCCGTGCATATGAAAACTGAAAGTATTTTATCTGCACTCTTGCCTTTTACTGTCATTGATTAACTTTATGTTGATGTTTATTGATTGATTTTTATCTGTTTTCTTGTAATTTTTCTTTCTGCAATTGTGAAGCACTTTGAAATGCCTTGTTTATGAATTGTGCTCTACAAATAAACTTGCCTTGCCTTGTCATGATGATGATGTTACAGATCAATTATCAATTATATTTATTAATAAACTGATGGAAAAACAAAGATCACTGGGCTTTCGACACTACCCTTGAGACACACTCACACAGAGAGATCTGATCAAGTTTATCAGTTTTTCTTTAACAGAATTTCATAACTAAAACACCACAGCAGTGGTTACTTTATCTTATTAGGCGTTGATCGAAAATACATTTGCGGAGTTTAAAACTGCGCAAAACCTTTATCAGTTCAGTATCGGATATTTGTAGCCGATACCCGATATCGTATTTTTTCAGTATCGGCTCCGAAATCCGATACCAGTATCGTATCGGTGCATCCCTACGTTTATTTTCTGAGGGATTCTTTACATCTAAATCATGCCCGATTTACTGAGTTTGAATAAAAAAAAAAAACGAGAAATTTTAATTTTCACAGATTTTTCCACAAATAAAACAGCTTTAATGCCTTGGACTTGACGATGCCATTTGTTAATGGATTTAAAATGTTTCTGACTTGTCGACCACAAAGGGTCAAAATCAATGATTGTGTTTCTGATGAGCTGAATGTTAGCACGGGTTCTCCACAGGGGTGTGATTTGAGCCCCCTGTTGTTCATGTTGTTACACATGACCTTGTAGCGTCTCATGATGATAATGCTGATGATACGATCAGTGAATGTGGTTCAATGGAGCAAAGAAAACATGTGAACTTGTTATGATTTGTCACAATATAATCAGTTTCCTGTTACTATCCATGATTCTGATGCAGATTGTTTAAATTCTCATGATGTGGATTAGAGCTCCAATATTGCTAAGAAAGCTCTTCTTTTACGCAAGCCTCGAGAAATGTACTCAAAAGACTAAGATTCTTCTAAACTTTTGTTTAACTGTGTCCTAACCAGTCGTGTGGTTTGGTCTCACTCTGAACAAAGTGTTTCTCAGCATCAGGACCATCAGCTGAACCAATATGTGACAAAATAAAAGCATCAATGTAAACGTCCCTAGTGGTTAAGTGCTCACCCTGTGCGGCTGCCTGGGCTCGTTCCTTTGCTCGCTCCTTCTCCGCCCTCTCCGCTCGCTCCCTCTCTCGCTGCTGCTCTCTCCTCTCCTTGGCCTCGTGCCGGAGCAGGTGTCTCTCCAGGTAGTCCTCGTTCCTGAACTGCATCCCGCAGTAGGTGCAGTCGAAGCCGGACGTGTGCTGCCTCATGTGCAGCTGCATGGACTTCTTCAGGCGGTACTTCCTGCCGCAGAACGGGCAGCTGTAGTTCTGCTCGCCCGTGTGCATCGTCATGTGCTGCTCCAGCTGGAACTTGAAGCGCATCTTTTTGTCGCACACTTTGCACGTGTGCCGCTCCTCCGCCAGTTTGTCCGCGTGCTTCTGGACGTGGCGAGCGAAGTGCGGACGGACCAGAGGAAGTGTCCGCAGATGGGGCAGAGCAGCGGCTTCAGGCGCTCCGCGGGGCTCTGGTCCGCGGGGTTGTTTTGGAGTTGCTTCTCTTCTCTGTTCCTGCGGTTCTTCTGGTTCCTCTGGTTCTTCTGGCTCGTGGCTGGTTTCGTTGCACTCGTCGCCGTCAGAGTCGTCGAGGGCGGAGTCTTCGGGGGCGGAGTCATCGGGGGCGGAGTCTGGAGGCAGGCAGTAGTTGTGATCTCCGAGGCAGAGAACAAAGTGATCTGGGTCTCTAACGTTGATCTCGAAGTCTCTCCGAACAGCTGCAGGAGGAAGAACAGTTTAACCTCTTACCCCCCGCCTTCACAGAGCACATTTTCTCCAGGTCGGCTTTACCCAAATCTAAAAGCTTCTTGACTGGAGCTCACAGCCTCATTTCAAAGCTACAATATTGATCTAAATGGATCCGTTTCCTCACATTGTTGCCGTCGCTATTTTGACTTTTTTCCATCATCACTCTTCTGTCACATTATTGTCGCTGTTTTGACGCTCTAGTCAAGAAGCTTTTAGATTTGGGTGAAGCCAAACTGGAGAAATGTGCTCGGTTAAAGAGGGGGTATTATGCTTTTTTCAATCACATAGCAGCAGTCTATAGCATACTACAATGATGACGTAACCTTCTGTTGGCTGTATATGCAGTAAATTAAAATAACTGCCTTGAATAAAATTGCTCTCTCAAAATGGCTGTACTGAACGTCTTGAAATAGGCCTCTGTCTCTTTAAGAAGCTTTCCGACACGCCCCCTTCAGCACACTGCTGTGGCATCTAAACAACACTACTGTGCGGGGAGGGGGCTCTGCTGAGCTGAGGAGCAGTGGTTGGTGGCTTGGCTGGTGACGAAGGTCCAGAGGCGTCTCCAGGAGGTGGGGCGTTCCTAGGAGGACTGAGGCATAGCTACACCTAAAATGGCTGCCGTCTAAGTTTTTACTGATTACTCAAAATATGTGAATGAGCCAAGGCAACACTCCAGGCATGTGTTTAATGAGGAATGACATAATAAATGATATAAAGCTTGAAAAAGTCCATTTTACATAATACCCCCCTTTAAGTCTGCAAAAGAATCGACTTTTCAAAGCCATATTTCATGAATAAATATAATAATTTGATGATACATGTTCTCAGAGCTCGTCTTAAAGAGAAGGAATAAAATACAAGTCTTTGAGTTTGTGATATTTCTGACACTCTGTTGTAGAATCGCGTGTCTCCACCAGGGGCATGTTGGTCCATAAGCAGAGGGCTGTGACTGTGAGGAAGAATATTTAAATGTTTATATGTTGTTGTTTTCCAGGTAAGCGCGGCGCGTGCAGCTGCTCTGAGGTCTCTGAGGTCTCTGAGGTCTCTGAGGTCTCTGAGGTCAGTCTGATGAATAAATGTTTTATTAAACGTTTCAAACAGAAGCTAAACCGTGTCTGTTCCAAGACGATCCTGTGCATTATTCCAGTCTGCGGCACGAGCCCCGCCCCCCAGGCCGAGCTGCCGTCCCATTGGTCCAGGAGCGCGTCATTTACTCCGCCGTGACCCGCCCCCTCCCTGGAAGTCAGATGCCCTTCCATCAGCTCGTGCAGCTGAGTGAGCTTGGACCAGACTTTAGCTTAAAAGAATAAATGTAGATCTGAAGCCGACGTGAACGACTGTGATGTTTTTCAGAGACGTTTATTTCATTCCTTTAATGACGATCATTGTGTAAATATGACTTTATGAAAGCGGGACAAAGGCAGAGGCTGGTCGTCCCTCTAAAGGACGCCATTGAACCTGTAGTGGCCACATGTTAGTCCCTGAACGCACCGTGAGAGTCTGTGGAGTAGCTGAGGAGAGGCCCCTGAAGGCAGCGCCTAGAGGAGAGAGGGTTTAACATGTTAGTCCCTGGGGACATCGGGGAATGCGCGAGAGGCATGCGGGGCCTGAACACAATGGCCGCTGACGCTCTGCTTTGTGACTACGACACTGGAGGCCGCCATTGCTCCGCCATTGCTGTAGTACCTCCATATGGCCGCTATTCCCCCATTGGAATGCATTGGACTTTAGACACGTTAAAAAACAACTTTAATGCCCGGTGCCTAATGTTTTAGAAGTGGCTAGAGCTCGATATTCCTCCTGTGATTACGCTGGGTTAAAAACAATCTGAGGCACCGGCTGGTTATGGTAGCAACATTTTTAGAATCTCCTACTTAACGGAGGTCGGACTGTTAGATTGGAGCTGCGCGAGCTACACGTCACACAAGGGCCGAGTCTACAGTGAAGATCCCGCCCTTATGCCCTTATTAGGAAATGCTTCGTCAGAGCTGGGAGGAGGAGCTGTAAATCCACCATGAGTTCCCCTTGAACGTGGTCATTGTGGTAAACGGGGAGGAGTGAGGAATGACGGTCTATTAATAATATGTCTATGCTGAACACCATGATGGCAGAACATCCAAACCTGAAACGGTTGCCTGTCCAGATCCGCCCTATCGTGCAGAACAGCTCAACATACTTTTCACTCGTTACAATGACACCAAGCACAACATCAACATGGAGCCTGGACACCCACAGCCACTCCTCTCCACCCCACCATCAACGAACAGGTGGTGACCACCATCCTGCGCAGAGTGAATCCCAACAAGGCGGCGGGCCCGGACAGGCTCAGGGGCCGGGTGCTCAAAGAGTGCTCCACTCAGCTTAGTGGAGTGTTCACCAGGCTGTTCCAGCTCCTCCTGGACTCCAGCACAGTCCCCAGTACAGTGGACGAAATCAACCATCATCCCCCTTCCCAAAAGGCCAGACCCAAGGACTTGCAGGACTATAGGCCAATAGCACTGACCTCAGTCCTTTGCAGTGCATGGAGAGGGTTGTGGCTGACCAACTGATGTCTGAACTGTCCGATAAGTTGGATCCGCCCAGTTCGCATACAGAGCTAAGCGAGGCACGGAGGACGCAAGCCTCATGCTTTAGACCGAGTCACCAAGCAACAGGATTCCACACATCCCCACACAAGAATTTTATTCATGGATTTTTCATCAGCTTTTAGCACTGTAAACAACAACATATTGGTACAAGGTCTCTCATCAATGCAGGTTCACCCAAAACTGATTTTATGGATCAGGGAGTTTTTAAGTAACAGACCACAGTATGTGCTCTTCAACAGTGTTAAGTCCTGCCAAGTCCTGACTTCCCCAGGGCTGTGTGCTGTCACCCGTTCTTTTCTCTGTGTACACTAATAACATCTGCTGCCGCACAGAAGGAATGACTCTCCTAAAGTACGCGGACGACATGGCTTTGGTGGCACACCCCAAAGAGCACAGACCCTGGCACAATACAGCAGGAAGTCCACACTTTGGTCTGTGGATTTAAGCAGAGCTCAATGGAGCTCAATATCTCCAAAACAAAGGAGGTGTGCTGTGGAGCCACAGGGAAGGAAGGCTCAGTGGACCTTTTCCAGCCCCTTCTCATCCATGGCCAAAAGGTGGAGCAGGTGGACTGTTTTAAATATTTGGGGATAGAAATAGACAGGAAACTGTCCTTTGGGCATCACGCAGACTCTGTTTTTAAAAAGGCACACCAGCGTCTCCACCTCCTCAGAAAGTTGAGATCTTTTAATATTAACAAAGACATTTTATCTTTGGTGTCCACTTCACTCATTGAATCCATTCTTACATACAACATCTCTTCCTGGTTCAACTTTCTCACCGTTAAAAACAAAACAAAACTCAATAGAATAGTAAACCACGGCAGTAAGATCACTCAAACCCCTCAGACCCCACTCTGCGAACTGTACAGGCGATCGGTGCGGAGGAAAGCCACTCTCATCACTGAAGATGCCACACAGGCCTCACATCACTCCTCCTCCTGCTGCCATCAGGCAGAAGATACAGAACCCCTCTGGCCCATAGAAATAGCTACAAGAAATCATTCATTCCATCTGCAATCGCTGCACTAAATAAACCCCGGTAGCACTGTATTATATTTTTATTTTATATTTATGTTGCGCTTTCTTCTTCATGTGATATTTGTAATGATGTTGTGTTGTTTTTATTGATTGATTTGAGCGTGCGGAAAGAAATTTTCTGCTCTTTTTGGAAACAGACAATGAAATTTATTCTTCATTTGTTCTATTCTGAACGCACCGCGAGAGTCTTGAAGCTTGAGGAGAGGCTCCTGAAGCAGCGCCGAGGAGAGAGAGGTTAACATGTTAGTCCCTGAACGCACCGTGAGAGTCTGTGGAGAGCGAGGAGGCTCCGGAAGGCAGCTTGGAGAAGAGAGGTTTAACATGTTAGCCCTGAACGCCACCGTGAGAGTCTGTGGAGGAGCTAAGGAGAGCCTCCTGAAGGCAGCGCCTGGAGGAGAGAGAGGGTTTAACATGTTAGTCCCTTGAACGACCGTTCTGATGTTCTGCACTCTAAAGCTGTTAGAAAGGCCAGTGAGCACCGTTACAGTAGCTAACGCTGAGACAAAGCAGGATGAGTCTCTAACTAAGTTGGTTTTACATTAGTCCCTCTGTCTTAGCAATGTTTTTCAGATGGCTAAAAAAAGCTGATGACTAGTGCTTTTGAGGCTGTTTAATTCATCGAGTCCATGATACTTCGAATTTCTACCTATTTTTGTTTCAGAGCGAGAGACTCAAGGTGATTAACCGGTAACCGTTAAAAATTGCGTTAACCGAGTAAAAGCATTTTCTCGGTAACTGTGTATAGTTTGACGTGCCATCTAAAATACCTGTAATACATTTCCACCACCAGAGACCGCCAGAGCGGCTCCTAAACATGTTCACGAAGAGCCTTCATTGGCAATGACGCGCATGGCAGCGAGTAACTTTTCATATGAAGCGGGCCATAAACAGCCACAGCGTGGGAGAACCTTTACAACCAAGAATGACGATTCAAAATTGCAAGTAGGCATTGCAGTGTTTAAGTATTGAACTTCAACTTCATTGTTTACCATCTCAAAAACAGCGACACCACTTTAGGAGTAGTAGGTAACTAAGCACAAACTCGCCTTTTCTCGTATGTTAAACGTGTGAGAATAATTTGTTGTTGTTGTTGTGCATAATACTGTTTCTGCACAATTTTCAAAAAAAAGCTAAATGACTGCAGGTAAATAAATAAAAAATGACTGTAGGGCCACGGAACGCAATCAGGACTTTGACTGCTCTTCATTACCACTCGTATTTCTATAAATTAATTTGTTTTTTAAATTTCCAGCCATTTAATAAAGGTGTTAACAATGAAATACCCCTTTTCGTGCTGTTAGTATAAGTAACGGAGGGGGCAACGTGGGGAGTGGGTTGTTAGTGGCACACAATGGTTAACCGGAGTATTAACCGCTAAGGCCTCGCGTAACGGTTAATGAAAAACTGGAAAACGTGAGCCCTAGATTCAAGCTTTACATCATTTCAACTTCCAGGAAAAAAAGCTCAAAGTTGAACTTATTGGCATTTCACAAAAATAACTGTAACATTTAAAAAAATATCCATCCATTTTCTTCCGCAGTCTCAGCAGAATGCCCAGACTTTCCGATCCACGCACCCACCTCCAGCTGTCTGGGGAAAAATATGTTTAGGTCAAAAATATGTTTAGGTCGAATGATTTTTTGACCTGAGACAGGACCATCAATATTCGAGACATGGGACAGTGTTTAACTCACAGTGGAGAAATAGTGAGTTTGTCCTGTGAGAACTTACTGCGATGCTCGAGGCTGCGGAATGTAAAAAGATTATAAATTATAAATAAAGCAAAATTATACCTGATGGAAATGCACTCCTACTCTTATTACTGACCTTGTACTCCGTACCTTACGTATTGTGTTGAATGGGGAAATACGTAGCAAACACAATAATCCTCTGATCCCATTACAGAAAAAGAGCAGTGCGGATCATTCACAAGGGTCCTACAACTCATAATCTGTTTATGCAGTCAAAGTTGTAAAAT
Organism: Neogobius melanostomus; assembly: GCA_007210695.1. Classification (NCBI taxonomy): domain Eukaryota; kingdom Metazoa; phylum Chordata; class Actinopteri; order Gobiiformes; family Gobiidae; genus Neogobius; species Neogobius melanostomus. The sequence continues at coordinate 43,349 of VHKM01001208.1, forward strand.
GTGATGACCTTGTAAAATAGACAGCAATAGTTCTTATACAAAGCATTCAAACAAATTATACCGCCTTACCTCACGTGTTTTTATAACTCCGTGCAGCTTATGACTTGAGAGGTTTTGGAATTTCATTGCCGAGAGCTCAAACACTCGTTAAACGTTCTGTGTTCTGTATGTGGGTGAACTCTGGAACAAACTGACTTACAACACAAGCAAGCCAAACTGTCCACGATTCAAAAACTGTTATATAACATCAGGTCTGGTCAAAATATAGTTGAAGAGAGTTTTAATTTAACTTGCTGTTTGTCTCATAGTGGTTAATAAGAGCTCAATGTTTCCTACCATCGTTGTTTATTTTGTTTTTACCTACTGGTATATTGTCCATTACCATTGTTGTATTGTTAATTTTCTTAATTTTCCTTATATGTTTTATACAGTATTTCCAATTTTTTTACCTATGTAATTCGCCACGAATATTAGTTTTAAATAATCCTTGAGCAATGCACAGTGAAGTGATGTGGTGAGCTCTGAATGGGGGATTGGGTGATTTAATAGTATTTCTTCCCACTCCCTTTCGGTGGAAATGGATCGTTTGTATGCTGTAGTTTTTTTTTTTTTTGTTGCCATTGCTGCCGGAATAAAATAAATGAATGAATGAATGAGAGAGGAAGCAAGGAAGCTCTCGTAGTCCACCTTAGACTTTACATCCAAAGGAATTTACCTTTTGGCAAAGCTCACTCCATTAGCATATGTGCTAGCTCCGTCAAGAAGTGGAGTTTAACAGGTGTGTCTTACTGACTCTTTTTGTCCCAGCGTGATCCGTCCAGATCGAGGCCTTAATGCTACGAAGGCGACGCTACACGATCTTGACTAAGCCTCGGCCTCATGTGAAAAACCTGGACTGCCTTAAACTGCTGCAGTCGTGTGGACGAGTCCTGCTCTGGCTCTAAAGGTCACTTGTTTCTGATGTCCAAAGAACAGCCAGTGTTTCTCCAACTAGATAACCTGAGCTTAGACGAGTTGATCATACCTGTCTGTCCTTTACCGTGTGCTCAGTCACACAAAAAGACCAAAATGTGGTTAGCATTAGCCTCTCCTCCTCTCCTCTATGGGGCCAAACGGGGTGAAGTTAGAAGTGACCGAGCTTACCACGTTCCCTTATTTAAAACGGTTACTGATTAGTTACAGATCAAAGTCAGTTATACAAAATTAAACGTGGATTTCTAAGTGATAAGGAACTATTATTGTGGCGTAATAACACCTGGAGCACTTTCAACGTCGTGCAGAAATTGAAGATATTACGCATGATTGTTTAACTACTCACGATACTTATTTAATGGGAAAACATGAAGAAGCTCGGTCGCTTCTAACTTCACCCCGTTTGGCCCTAGAGAGAGAGGAGAGGCCTAAATGCTAACTACATCTTTAGGTCTTCTGATGAGCGCATGCGTAAAGAAGACCAGCAGGTACGCATCAAAACTCGTCTAAGCTCAGGTAAGAACAGATCTCAGAAAACGGTGGCTAATCTGGGACTGATCAAGGGCAGAGCGTTGTGTTACGGTTAGCCGCTAGCTCAACCTACTGGAGCGACTTAAAATCTGAAAGTACTGTGCCTTCACCAAGCTGTAACTTTAAGATTAACATGAGGACACGGAGGAGGGTTCTCTTACCCCCGGAGAAACCTAAAAAGTAAACGTGCGTTTTCAGCATTTACAAGCTCATGGTTCTGTCGAGATCAGTTAAAGTCTGTAGCAACGCGTGCTATAGTATGATTGGAGGATTTGCGAAAAGAGCAATTGTACGACTTATTCTGTAGGCCCCCTTTGTCCTGGCCCTAAACGCTGCTGTTTGGTTTGGCAGGCAAGAAGACTCTCCGTTGTCGACCGGCTCAGTTACCTCAGGACCGACGTGTTCCTCTCTGCTTCCCGTGGTCTCACCGTCCTCCTACGAGAACGGTCAGAGAGAAGTCTGAACCAAAACCACATTCATTTACATTAAAGATCACACACCGGAGAGAAAAACTGCTGCCCATTTGACGGAGAAATATAAACAAGTCATGTATTTCCAAAAAGGGTTAATTGAAATACTGTTGTGAAATAAAATGATTTCAAAACTGAAGAGGAAGAACAGAAGTTTAGTTTTGTGTAAAAGTTCTAATTCTTTCACTTATCAGTAGAATAAATGAGCAAAGTTTCCATTTTTGGTTCATTGCCCTAAAACCCTTTATAAGGCAATTGACTTAATTTTGGTAATTTCCTCACATGTTACATTTGCCTTCCCTGCGAACATCAGTATAGGTAAAGAAGCATGTGTCCTGGACTCAGCCTATCAGAAGAGCTCCCCTACATCACAGATCCCACCTCTTGCATCTGACCAATCAGCAGAACCGGTCACGCTCTCAAACTTTCCTGGTTTTCTCTGAAGTCTGAAAAGACCCAAAGTCTGGCTAAACTCATTTCTTACATAGCTGTAAAAACTAAACCTGGTGAGTTGATGAAACTCATGTTATTGTGAATAAATCCGTCTTCAGTGATGATTATGTTGGTTGAGGGGGGGGGGAACGAAGTGAAATAAGTGAAATACAGCATGAAAAGCAGACCTATGTTCACTTAAACACTAAAACCCGAGGTGCATTTGACCTTTATACTGTAAACCCAGAGACTTGTTGTTTGCCATATTCGACAGTTTGTAAACTTTTTTTTTTTTTATCACAATCTCTTCACAGCCCTGTTCAGCACTGATGTGCATCAATTATGAACTGTGATGAAATCAGCATTTCTGAAATGTGTTCAGAGCTGTTGTTCACAGGTTGGGGTGGGCAGGCTGGAAATTTCCATAGCCTATAGGAGTAGTCCACTGACAATAACAAAAGCGCTGAGACGGGTATTAGCTAAAATCCTTGTCAGTTGACTGGCATTGCCAACTGTCAAAAAATTTGAAATTTATAAAATTAAAGTAAAAATTCACTAATTTTTTCCAAATGAAAACTCCGCAGATGAGGGTTTTATGTGTTTGTAACACAAAACTTTAAAGTTTGTTGGCAAACAGGCAAAAAAAAGGCAGTTAAAATCCCAAAATAAACAACATGTTTGGTAGTTTTGAGAAGTGAGAAGTGATTCTTCAGATGTTGTGAAAAAATTGAAAAAAGAAAAGTATGTGGTTTTTATAGGCAGTTTGAAAGCGGGTGTACATTTTTTGTGACACTAGATAACGAACGATAGAAAATGCGATCTCCAAGATAAAAGACATGAGAGAAAAAACAAACACTGGATTCTCAAAATTTGACTCGAAAGAACATTTCCTGCAGAACCACGTCTCAAGCTGCAACACAGACAAATGGTCTGGGAAAATGAAAAAAAAATCATGGCAAAATTTACAATTACATAGGATAACATAAAGGTTAACAGTAAGTGTGTTTGAAACGTTAGTGCTTGGCATTTAGGCGAAGATGTGTCCTGTAATTAGAAACATGTATTTCAGACTGTAGAGCAGCTCCTTCACTGTTTTCACTGCATGTGTTTTCTAGTTTAAACCAAAGTTCATTAGTTTGTCCATATTTGACATTTGCCCGTTGCACCTTTATTCAGCTTACAGTATTTTCTTGACAAAAGAACCAAGAAAACCCCGAGGACTAGTTTATGTTGCCACGGCCTCAAACGCCCTATCTTTTCATGAGGATTCACTAAGAAAACAACAAAAACTCAGCAAACACGCTTTAGAGTAATACGGACAGGTTCAGCTTTAAGAACATAACGGAAACCACATGTTTACATACACTTCATAAAAAGACAATTTGGCATTTTTTCTCACAGTCTGACATGAAACCAGTAAATTAACTTTAATTATTTTTAAATCAATGAGAATTAAAAAAAAAAAAGTTATTGATTCAGAAGATGAGGGATTTTTTTAGAAATGTTTTTTTATTACTTATACAAAGTCATAAGTTCCATTTACACTAGGATTACTATCCTTTAAACGTTTAAAGGCCAGTGATGATGTCATGAACCTTGGGAAGCACAAGTTGTTTCATTCCTGGTGTAATTACAGCACTTGAAGGTTCAGGTTCATTGGTTAAAACAATGATGGGAAGTCCAGTCATCACTTACAGATCAGAAAGAAGGCGGTTCTGTCTCCAGAGATGAATACGTGCTGTCTGAAATGTGAAGATCAAACCCAGCATCAGCTGTGGGCTGTTTTGCTGTTGGAGGGCTGTGCACTTCACTAATAGATGACATCATGAAGAAAGAACTCTATGTGGAAAAATGAGCAACTCTCCAGGGAAGTTCAAGCTTGACAGATGTTTTCCAAACGGACAATGACCCAAAGCCAAAGTGTTACAGTGTGTCTTCAGGAAAACAAAGTAATGGTCGTCACAAAGTCCTGAAATCTCAGTCCAGTAAATGTATCTAAGAGCTGAATTGGCACTAGCACCAAGCGCCTATAATGGTCTCAGTCACACTCAATTCTGTTTGGAGGAAGGACCAAAACTCATCCCAACTATTGTGAGAAGAATCCAAATGTTTCACCCAAAAAGTTTAAAGGCAATGCTGCCAAATATTAATGACATGTATGTAAACCTTTGGCTTAGTAAAAGTAATAAAAAAAATAAAAAGACAAATATAAAATATTTAAAAATTCTAATTGACCTTAAAAATTCTAGTTTCATGTCAGGACAGTGAGGAGGGGAAAATGTAAAGTGTCTTGTTATAAAGTGTATGTAACTGTGTTCCCCTGTAAGTAATATTCTCTCCTGTCCCATGGTCCCGGAGATCACCCACCATCTGCCCCGACGTCCCGTTCCTTGCTCGTGGGCACAAGGACAGACCTCAGAGGCGACCGCCGCGAACTGGACAGGGACTGGCTGCTAACAAACAGCCCCCCCTACAGCCTGAGGATGGAGAGAAACTGCCCGAGAGCTGAGAGCAGTTTGAAATATATGATGTTCGGCGGAAAACCAAGTCTCTGTCTCTGTCAGCTTGAGGTCATGGTGGACTCCTGAGTGTCACAGTTCACTGTCGTTGTGTGTGTTTCAGAGGGCGTGAGGAAGTGTAGAGAGGCCGGTTTTAGCCGTTTGTGAGAAAAACGAAGAACAAAGAAGAAGAAAAGTGTGTCTTGCAATAGACAGATTCAAATGAAAGTTCTATTGGGACATTTTTGGTTTTCCTTTGTCAAGACTTTTGTTTGAGATTTTGTCTAGGTTTTGCGTCCTGAACGTCTTATTTAACAAAAAAATAGCACGGAATCTCTTCTTACGATATTATTCTCGACGTAGTTTGAAGGCTCTTATTTCATCCAGGTATCCATATAGAAAAAAGCTTAACCATTGACTGGACTAGTTTTGGTAAATTGGAGGGTTTCTTTTTCGCTCTTTAGGTCAGAAAAAGACACTAAACTGAAGGTCTTTTCTGAACGTAAAAGGCGAAGAAGCAGCCTTCTTGACAAGAAGCGAAACATCCTCACTTTTACCAAAACCCAGTCAGTCAGGGTTAAGCTTTTCAAGATTTATCTCTGGAGTTTGTGTCTGAAGCCGGGATTTATCAGAAGTGATCCAACATCTGTGTGGCCCCTGGTCCTTTCCCACGCTTTTCATCACAATATGACATGTTTGTATCCACGTGTAGCAGGAAAGGCTGTGACTGAGATGACGCTGTAACCAATATGTATCCTATTGTGGGAGACAGCAGCGGCTAAAGACTTGGAACGCATGTGCAGACAAAGGAACTAAACTTAGGGCCACTTTCTCCAAATAAGTTTGATCAGAGTTTAGCATATGTAACAGACCAGGTTTGGCCCTGTTGGGCAGATATATTTCCTGTAAAACAGGAAATGAATGAGACAGCGACAGGTGAAGTTTCTCAATGCTCGCTTCTGCAATTATTAATTACAATGACATGTATCAAACTTACAGCTTACAAACTGTTCCCAAATGCAAATATGCAATAAAATGTCCTTCATGTACATTAACTTAAATACTTCAGAATTATCTTTATTTACATGACAAAAACACATAATATGAATACCTGTTTTTAAACTTTTAGCTTATTTATTCTATTTTATTATCTGTATTATCATTTAACCCAACTTTTAATGTCCACGCTGGGACTGCTTTTTAACATATAGTTAGCTTAGCTAGCTTTAGCTTATCTCTTTCTAGCACGGCTCAGTGAATTGCATGGTAGTACCATCCTTACGGCAGGCTTAGGTTTAGCTTTATTTCTCCAATATCTTAACTATAACTAGGTACACTCTGCACGCATGTACACATACATGTCAGGATACATCTGAGCTTATATTACCCAAAAAAGGAGCTTTCAATAAATATACGACACAAAAGGCGCCTGCGGCGTGCCTGATTTGACTTGACTTGTCTTTCACAATGTTAAAACTCAACAAAATACAGTATTTATCGGTGATTTATAATGACTACGTTAGCTGTGTTTCTTATAAGCTTAACTTCCGACCATTTATGTGGTTTTAACGTACTCGTTTACTAACCTGTAAGAAACAGGGAAGTTAATAGCAGCGACAGGTGAAGTTTCGTCAATGCCTGGCTTCTGCCATTAAGATGAGGGCCTTGACAGCCCATACCGTCTACCGAGTAATGTCCACCTTTTGGCGTGAGTGTAATCTAAACTAAAACAAGTTATTTCCCCAAATCAGTCTTTCTCTTAAACCAGAAACAAATAATTTGAATACCATCAGTGTTCCAATTAGCGGCTCAGCAGTAGAGGCTAGCAGTAGCCGCTTGCTTTTTAACGTTATTTAGTCAATTGCCTCCATGAGTTCCATTTAGAAGCTCTTTTGGAACCGACCCCCTCGCTCACATATACGGTCAGTCGGTCCTGATCCGGGTCCGTTTTGCCCAAACTACCCATTCACAGTGATCCTGCTGACACTGTGCTCCGCCCGTCGGGCGCCAGATGCTGGCGCCAGGCACAGAAACGGCCTCGCGGAACAGAAGTGCAACGTGAGTTTTCTTTATTGGTGCGAGTTCACGTGATAAGTGCCCATGGACAAATTTTACATTTCCGACGTTCCGAAATACAGGCGGTAACGAGTCCATGACAGTAGTAGCCAAGATTTATTTTGAAATACAAAACCGGAATCTTCTTTCATACGAGACCTGACTTCCTGTGGCTCATGTTTTCTGTCGTTGATCCGTTGGGGTCCGGTCTTCCGCAAAAATGACTTTTGTGGATTCTTTCGTTGTCGCCGGACGGTCGGTAAGCCGACCCGGACTTCTCGGAGCAGTGTGAATGTGCAACATTAGTTTGAATGACTTTCTAAGTCTGCGACGCCGAACCGACCTTAACAGATTCAATGTGAGCCGGGCGAAAGGCGGAAACACCACCGCCTTGGAAACAGCTATAACATGGCGTTCCTGTCGACGTCACGCATTGTTGTGGCGCCATTTGAATACCGAAACACCGAACACCGCAGTTATGCCTCCCGTGTTGCGCTGTGGGATGTACGAAGCCCTGTCCTCAAAAAGGACTCGCTTTCTAACAATTTCCTAAAGACCCAGTTCGTCGACAGAAATGATACTGCCATCAGGAGAGATATCTGGACTCTCAACTAGCGACCTCGCAAGCTGTGCAGTGAAGATTTTTGTTTCAGGTAAGTGTGTGAAACATTGCAACCAATATAACGCAAGGTGAGCGCAAGCTACACAACACTAGGCTATCCGTGTTACCTACATGAATATACTCGGCCTAGGCTAAGTGAGCTCCATCAAGCCTGCCCGTCATAGACAACATAAAACACACTTCTCTTTTTTAACGTGTACCTCGATCCATAGCTGATAAAACATGACTCATAGTAGACTAAAACAAAATAACCCACAGCTTAACTGTTTGCTTAGAGAGACGAGTGCTGACACTGCTAACGTTAGCAAGGCAAATCGTTTGTTTATATTATTACCGCTTA